>QXVZ01017670.1:0-14084 GCA_008931825.1 Phallusia fumigata | reverse complement strand
TACCTATAGCCTGGACATGCATTTAGAAAAACACACAATGTAGAACTTTGCTTGTGTGGGGACCCATACGATTCTGCCAGCAGAAACAATCATGTCATAAACAGTACAGGTAACTATAAGACCCAATGTAATATAATATTGGGTAATAGTGGAAATAGAATGTCTATATATGGTAAGCCACCCTTCTAGTTTCACTCATTATTTCCAATGATGATGCAGCAATTACATCTGTGTAATAACTAAACAACTAAACATGCTGGTTCTTTAGGATTCCTTACATACTATTGATGAGAATCAAGTTGTGATTGAACAAGTCTCCTCTCGCACAAATTCACAAAATGCCGAGATTGTGGACACCAAAGTCTAACAAGTATAGTTTGTGTATAAAACAGTGCTACATACAGCAAGTGAGCTTCTATTTTTGTCTATTTTGTGTTTTGGCACAAATTTAAACTGTGTGTTAAAAATTGTCTAAAGCCCAAATAGTTTGTGTAAATCTTACTGATAAACATTAGTACACTTTGATTACAAGCAAATGGCCCCATTTATAAATTTGTAATAAAGTAGATAATTTGGTCAGTACACAAATTACTCATCAAAGGTATGGATTATGGTAGTCAGTTTAAAGTTATTGCATAACCTTTCAGTCATATTTGTATGCATTTTTTCAAACCACTGTTTAATATTTTACCCCAACATAACTTTGCTTTCCTTCACGTTTCATGTAAATGAAGTATGGATTGACAAAAATAACACTTTTACAAACATTATTGATTTTGAAAAAGATATTTTTGTTGCTATTTCAAAAGTAAGCTACAATCAAGTACCTGACATCCACATCTTTAAGTTTGGGCTAATACATTTGCCACTGAATAGTAGGAAAACCACTTTTATTTTTGTATCTATGCAACTCATTTAATCTTGCAATGTGCTATCTGTAAAACTTTAATATTATCTGTATATTAGTGTTTGATGCTTTGTGCATCACAATACAAATTGAACACAACCACATTTAATGATAATTTTAAAATACAGTATAGTATTTTGGTTAGTTACATACAAATTTTCTTTGTAAAAGTAAAGGGCATAGACTGTTATGCAAAACAGAATATTTGTTTACAGTTCTGGTTTTGTGTGTATCATTGGAATTGTTCTCCCTTTTCTTATTTAGTAATAATACAAAGTTGGTCTTTTAAGTTAACTGTTTTTTCTGTTGTGTTTTGGTACTGCAAAACTGATGTTGTTTATTTGGTGGTGATATTTTTTCCTGTTGGGACCTGCTTATTGCTACAACTGTGAAGAATGTTGGTAATTAAAGCTTTTGCATTAAGAAGGACCATAGTCTCTTTGTAAATTGTATCTCAAAAGTTGTTCACTGTTTAGTAATATGGTATTCAACTGGAGGACCAAAAAATCTGCTTTGTCCGCCCATAAACCTAAAGAGTCAATCAGTTACAATAAACCAAAATCACTAAAAAAACAAAATACCCTAAAATTGTTACCCCTCATATATATATATGTATACTTATACCATGACTTGTGACTCTTCCTAAATGAATTTTTGGCTTAGGAGGGTCTAAAAATTTGGCAATGTTTATGACTGCACAGGTAACCTTGGCAATGGTTGTCTACCCCACTCTTTCTGCAAAAGTTTTAACATGCTTTAAAATTTACTATGAAGCGTATGTATATTTAAGTTTGTAACTGCACAACTTGTTAAGAATGCAATTTTCGCACTTATGTTTGTGTCGCAATTGACAAACCACTTGCTGACCTGTTTTGTGTTGGTGATTGTGTCTGTACATACTTCCTAATAAAAAATCAACATACCAGTGTTGTGTTTTTTTGAAATGAACAATTTACGCTTAAATGAATACATTCTTTTGTGAAACATTGTCAGACCTCAAAATAAGTAACTTTTTGGCATAACAATCCACAAAGCAGGACCTAACACAATAAATTTAGCAGTTTTACCAAAAGCATACAGAAGTAAAATGTGTACCTACAGGGCAATGTCTAAGTAGATCAAACTTGTGAGAAAAAGTAACATAACTTTTACCAAAAAGCTTTAAATTGAAATTTACCAAAAGCATTAAAGTTACTTAATTGCACTGGCATTGTTAATTGGACAGGGCAAAACTATTCTTCATAATTTCTCATTTTAAACTCAAGCTTGATTCAAGGTTTCAAATTGCTGGTGGACACTTTTTGAAATGTTTTCTATTTGCTGCAAATATTATCAACAACTCCAGAGTGATTTGTTCCATCAAAAAAGAAATAGTTTTCATGGGGGGCATCTTTTTTTGAGATAACTTTAATGATCTCCTGCCCCAAGACTCCCCCAACAATTGCACAAACTGGACTGAGTGCTGAGCAACAAAAATTTGTAAAATTTTCATTCACGAAATTGGGTTTCATGCCAAACTTTAACAAAACCTCTTCTTTGATTTTGTTCAGGATTTCAGAGTCATTTTTATTTAGTTGAGGCGTGCAACCATATTTTGTCCTAAAGATGTCAATTATTTGTAAAATAAAGAACACTTGGGAAGATTGACGAAGACTTCTACGACTTCTTTTGCTCCAATCTTCCTTTAGAGATTCTTCAAAGCTACAGTGTGTGACTGTTTTAAGTACAGATACAGTATCTTTTTCAAGCTTCTTCTTTTTATTTGGAGGTTCTTGTGAATTTTCATCACTACCTTTTTTAACTTCAACTTCCTCAACAAACTCATGATTCTTGAGATCAGCAAAACAATATCCATAAAATCCAAAAACATCCCCACAAAAAAACTTTCCATTCATTTTTCGGCAAATGTTATTAACTGTTACCCTAATGCTTGCATCACAGTATGTACAACAAACAACATCAAACTTTTCAAAAAATGATGCCTCCTTTTCAGCAAGTGGTTTAACATCAACAATAACCTTCACATTTGGATTTAGTTCTTGTGTTCGTGGTTTTGATGCTTCAGCCAAGTTTTTACCTACATCATTTGGTGTTATTAACAGCTGAGAGAAGAGGTCTTCTTCACTTACAACTCTGTCATCAAGGAGGGTTATTGAATCAATTCCAGCAAGAACAACATTCTTTACAACCTCTGAACCCAATCCACCAACACCAGCAACAAGCACATTTGCTTTTCTAAGTCGTTTTTGGGCATCAAGTCCCCAAAGCCGAATTTGCCGATCATATTGTGCAAATTCTTCAGCGCTTATTTCATTATTACTGCTCGCCATTGTACGATAAATAAATAAACAACCTAAACATTTAACAAAATTATTCATTGAAATATTTCAGGAAAACAATTTCAGTTATTTGCACTTATTCCATTAAGTTGAGTGAAATTAACATTAATGAGCTTTTTGTGTCATGTTATAAGTAACACTAGAACGAGAAAAAGGATTTGTAAATCATTGGGCGTCTTTCAGGTCCAAAATGCTGCGCTATCTTTGGATTTGAAGTTGTTTTAGTGCTATCGTGAGTTATTGTCTGTCCTGTCACTACCATTTTTTATGAAGCTAAATAAACTCTACTTAAATTCCAAACAATCTACCTCTCGCGCCTAAACCTAAACTCATTCGTGACAACATAGAAATTTTATGCTATATTCCAAAATGTTTGCAATTTTGAAACAATTTTGTACTCAAATATTGTTTAGTACCGTAAATTAGTAATTATTTCTACAAAAAAGCTCACAAATTTTATACAAAAAGACAAACAAAAAGTTATTTCCGAGCGGTTACCATAACTTTTCATGGCCACCTGGCTTTATTGAAGCAGAACCAAAAAATAATTTTTCCTGTGCGATTACTTTTAACGAGGGAATTATCTACATTCAAGTACCTTTGCCAATATTTCACAGAAATAGTTTAAACACGTTTTATTAACTTTGTTTTCGAAAACAAAGTTTTAGTTTTTTGTACGAATTGCTGATGAAATAGTTGGCTTAAAAATCGAAAATTGCAAGTCATTAGTGTGATTCACTATTCACTATTTCATATATTGCTGTTGTCATGTTGAAAGAATGAAATGTACAGTAGTCCTAATATCAGACTAAGCTGTTTCTAAAACTGTTTGACTAGCTATAACAAACATGTTTTTTGGAAACCCTGTGTATTTTACAGGTAGAAATTATTTTATTTTAATTCTACAGGCCCCAATCCCCTAATTGTGATCATAGTTTATTTGTCTAAAGACATTATCAGTTTACTTCTTTTTGTTATACTTTGTACCTATTTGTGACTATAAGGAGGTGTTTTACATGGGCAAATTTACCATTGTGTGAAGAGACTAAAGAAAACCAAAAATGTCACAAAATGATTTGGGAGATTGGTATAGAAGTATACCACGAATCACCAGATACTGGTAAGAACAAGTAATGAACAGAACTTCAATAAAGCCTATATGTATGTATATTATAGGCTTTATGAAAATAAGCAAAAAATGGATTTTTTTTAAAATGACACAATTTGCCATTTTAAATTTTGCTTTATGTATACCTTCAACATACGCTTCTCTGGTAAGAGAATTGAATGTAAAAAACTTTTTTTATGCAGGTTTACAGCCGCTGTTGCTGTTCCACTGGCGGGTAAATTCGGTTTACTTAACCCCATGTGGTTAATTTTGGACTATGCCAGTTTGGTTTCTGGCTTTCAGGTTTGTCGTACCTTTACGTTTTAACTTAATTCTGACTTGTAAAAAAGTCTTAGGCTCCTCAGATATTTGTAAATTTCAGAAATAGTTGAATGAACAAAGGAATACATGTATACACGCCTTTGTGGACCCCATCCGTAAATGCTACCTTACTAATCCATTCCACATCTTACTTTACACTCTATATTGAGAATAAAAATTAAACCTTTGTAACACTGTCTTGCAACCTCCTGTAAAGTTAGTTAATCGAAAACATCCGCACATAACAAGTTACGCATTTGTGTTTGAAGATTTGGAGGCCAGTGTCTGCTGCTGTTTACTATCCCATCACCCCCATGACTGGTTTTCACTATTTGATTACCTTATATTTTCTGTACAGCTATTCAACAAGACTAGAAACAGGTTTGTTATGCTTGTCATGTTTTAAACAATTGCAATCTAACATAAACCCAAAATATTTTGTTGAAATAAATTAAAAAAATCTTTACCCTTTACCAAGTAAAATTATATGCTCATATACTATTATTTGCAGGAATTTTTACTGGTCGACCTGCAGATTATGTCTTTATGTTGCTCTTTAACTGGGCAACCACAGTTGTATCCTTATGTTTGTTTTTTCTGTCAACTTTATGTTGTTGTTGTTTGGTCAGCAATATTAACTTAAGTGATTTATTTTTGCTGTGGTCATGGTGGTGACAATTGTCTTTTGCAAGTTTTGTCCTAGTAAACAATTTTTTGCAAACTTTAAGTTTGTACAATGGCATACTTTACCCATAGCAGGATATTAGTTTGCTAACCCACACAATTTTAATTATGCCTAAAATAGAAGCTGATGTCTGATCATGCTAATCATTGATAATTTTTACATTTTAAAAGATTTCCCCTGTTTAATATTTGTGATTATGTCACCAGCAATGGTAAAACATAAAGTTATCGCCTTTAACATGATAATAGATAGGAATACTACACAGGCACAACAAGTAACATGTGAGTTGCCAATGCTTAGATTATTTGCAACACAACAAACATTCTACACAGTTAATGTGATAGCTGCCTAGATGCCTTAACTTGTAAACATATATTCATTGTTAATATAAAACTATCTCAAGTCCAACTTGCACATTGTTTTACTAGTACTATGTTACTGCATGTGTTTCTGCAAAAGTTAATGTAAGACTTTGATAAACTTTAATTCCTTCCAAATGCTGTAAAATCTGCATTTCTTAACCATGATGTTTAAGATACTTGCGCTCGCCCTTGGAATTCCAGTAAGTTATATTGCCTGTTAGCAAAATTAAATTTGCATTCTAATAAAACATTTCTTTTACCAGATTATATTTGAACTACTTGTCCTAGCTGCTCTTTATATTTGGTGTCAAATCAACAGGGATCAGATTGTATCATTTTGGTTTGGAACAAGATTTAAAGTAAGTTAACATGAATTGTGCTGTAAACTGGGTATTAATGCCAAGAACTAGATTAGTCTATTCAGATAAATGTAACCAAAGATCTAATTATTGTTAGTTTTAAGTGTTAAACTTCGTTGTAAGGATTTTTTAAGAATCCTGTGGCTTTTAAGAGTGTAAATTACATTATATGTGTTTGTTTTGTAAAAAATACAAGATTGACTCACACAGTTTGATTTTGGGTCCCCCAAGCAGAACACAGGATTTTCGCTTCATTTTGCTTTAGAGATTAAGTGTGGCTTTTCAGCATACTCTACGGGGTGTTTGTATTGGGTTTTGTTGGGTTAAAACAAACAACAAAAAAGCTCAATTTTTTTAAATGCCTGTCATTAACAGTTATTTTTTTAGTATGTAACCACCTACAACTGCAAAGTATGTTTTTAGGCTGCTTACCTTCCATGGGTGTTGTTTGCATTTAATCTTATCATCAGAGGCGGGTAAGGAGTATTTTTAGGATATTTATGACAAACCAATACATTTTGTGCAATTAAAAACCCATTTTGTTTGTGCAGTGGCATGCATGAATTGTTGGGAATTTTTGTCGGACATCTTTACTTTTTCCTCAAATTTAAATATCCTATTGATTTTGGTGGAATGTCGCTTCTTGAGACTCCCCGATTTTTGTAAGTATTGTATTGTAATAAGTTTCGTTTCTGCCCGAAAATTCAGCATCAGTTAAATGAAACATTAGCAGCATGCAAACAGGAAACAACTGCAAAAACCTCATGGTCAAAAATATGTCCAGATAAAAAAACAAGTATAGGGAACAATGCTTGGGCATAGCTTAGGAAAAAAAGTAAATTGCATGTAAAATATTGCTGCCTTGGAAACCTAGTGGAGTACAATTGTTTGTGCACAAAACCGGATAACCTTTAGTTTTCAAAATCATTTTAAGAACTCCAGTTAAGATTTCTGTTAATCACACTTCGAAGCTGTTTTTTAATGATGTTCATAAACTACAAATTACCTCTTGATTTTAATTGCACCATAGCCAAACCTGCTTAATTTGCCCTTTTTCGTTCATAGATTTCACTATTTTCCCAACACCAGGACAGGTGTTAGCGGTTTTGGGACAGCCCCTCAACCAAGACGGAGGGACAACAATGATGGTGGTGGTGGTGGGGCTCACGCTTGGGGCCAGGGTCGGGCTCTGGGGGGCAACTAAACAATTCAACTCAGTTCTTTGGTAAAGTGGCAATATAACATATTCACAGATTTTATTTGCATAGTGTATGTACAAGCCCTACATTGTATTGCCGAACAAAACAACATCAATTACAAGTTGGATGTACATTGCCTGTTCGAAGCTGGTTACGAAAGAGCTTTTTGTAGTGTTTCTGGCAAGGATGAAATCATTCGACACTGGTATAAATGGTTTAGAGTTGTTTGTGTATCAACCTTGTATGACCCATGTAGTTAGATTGGAAAATATTTGTAATGATTGACTTCATCAAACTTGCTCGACAACCTGTTTAAAGCTTGATTGTGTTCTTCCATGAAGAGTTACAGGCTGGGTTAGTTAACTTGGAAGTGAAAACTAACAAGGAAGAACATCTGGCTTCGATTTTTGTTTTGTTGTTAGATTGTGAATAAACTTGCTGCTGGTTGCGTTTTCAAGTGTTGTGTGGTTTGTTTTGCACCAGATCAGAATACCATGGAACAGCAAAGTGTTAGGTATGCCAAGCAATAAATTAGTTAATGTAAAAAACAATGTAATTAGAAATTGGTGTATTTGATTGAAAATCAAATTTATCCTTCCTATAAACAAAGCTAAAACGACTAAAGAATAAAATATTAAAAACAGCTGTAATCGCTAGTTACTGTTGCAGTATTCTAATTCCAGACAATGTAGAACAGGCAAAATAAATAAACGACCCTTGCAAACATTTAGCTTTTTTAGGTGTTTACAACTAAATGATTTCGGCGCTCTAAACAAATGTTCTTCCCATGTCCGTGGCGCTTGGTGAAAGTATTTTTGATCCGCGAAATGCCGCTCAGTTTGTCGGGTTTTTGTTTGTTAAACGTTAAATGCGCGGCGGAACCAACGTCGAGCTACGAGCCTCATTGCAGTTCCGTTCGATCGTTCATTATGACTTCAATTTGACTCCAGTTTGGGTCATACCATCGGGTTATTGGAACAGTATGTTGGTTGGGGAAAACGAGATACCGAGACAGGATTAGAACCCTCAACCTCGCAAACATGCTACAAGCATCACCAAAAATCAAGCAACGTTGAGACTTGAGATATCGACAGTACGAAAAAGTAAAAAAGTACAATTGTGTATCAAAGTTGAACGCCCTGCAGCTACACCGTCAATAAAGGTGTGATGTGACGGATCAAGACTGGGGGAAACGTTGGTGGATTTAGGCAGGGACCTGAGACAATAAACAACCGTGTTGGGTAAAAAAGGTGGGGTTTGACGTTTTTTCTCATTAGGCCATAAAAATGATTATATTTTGCCCAGAGATATCGTAAAGCGAAAGTCGCTTGGCTCCGATTTCGATTTACTTCAAACATTTAACTCCTGCTCGCCAATCTGGGTCGTTTATTTTATTCCTACTGATTTGAACCAAGTTAAGGAATAAAGATATTGTTACATTGCAACAATGGATGATTTTTTTGAAATAATACTGCCAAACCCACCCACAAAGCGAGACAATTAATGTATTTGGAGCAGACTGAACGAATTTGCAAAAACCAGAAAATGTAAAATACGTTTGCAAATGCAAACACAGAAGTATTTGCACTTAAAAACAGGACAAAAATATCCGTTTCGTTGGCGTTCCCTGAAATAAGTTCTGTAGGTCCTGGCCACGTCAGTTGAAACGTCTCAACCGAAACGAATAAATGGTCTAGTGAACAAAAAAGCGGTTGCTATATTATACCGTGGTGTTCGTGACGCCTGCCAACCAGTAAGCTATTGATATAGTTTTTGACTCGATGTAGGTTTACACAGGCCAGGTGTTTAAAACATGGAAACGACGACTGCAACTTTGACTATTAGCGACTAAGTGGCTTTGGCTTTGCAAGTGTACGTATTGTTCTACAATCTACATGTTTGACGTGGATGCATATGATAATGGATAATCAGTTAAAAGAACTTTCTCGAAAGCTGAAAGCAACCTGCACGAAATTCAGAGAAAATAAACTAAAGGAGAAAAATATTAAAGAATCTGCGAAGATTCTTCATCAACTTGGAAAGGTTTATCGTAAGATTGCTGACACAACGGAAGAATACGACCAGAAAGTTGCCCTAATCAGAAGTGCAGCTCTGTTTAACGCGGCTATTGTGAGAAAACCAAATAATATCGCTGAAGTGCAAAACGATCTTCGCGAAGTTTGCTCACATGCGCTTCAACTTGCTGGGGCGAAAATACTGCATGCTGATTTAATTAAAAAAGCAAAAGTTATACACAAACGTGTAATTGAAATGAGAACCTCTGTGGCAAACGCAATGAAGACATCAGAGGAATATTTGAAGCAGGACAAAAAAAGAAAAGAAAGAAACCGGTTTGTGGCGCGTATTGAACTTTTAAACGAAGAGATTCAAAGTATTTACACTTCACTGATGCGTGACATAATGAAGTATTGTGTTCGAGTTATCGGGCGGCCGCCATGTAAATACGCCCTTGTAGGAATGGGATCTCTTTCCAGAAAAGAAATTACTCCCTATTCTGACTTTGAACACATCTATGTGCTGGAAGAAGGTGTACAATTAAAAACAAATTACAAGAAAAAACTTCCGTACTTCAGATGGCTAGCTGTCATTTTTCAGCTGGTAATTATTAACATCGGAGAAACAAATCTTCCCCAAGTTTCCCTTCCTCACATTAATGACAATAAAAACAAGAGTGACAACTGGTTTTATGACGCTCATACTACAAAAGGCATCTCCTTTGATGGAATGGTGCCGTATGCTTGCAAGCATCCACTGGGGTTTCCTGGTAATGAAAACAAAGGAAAAGTTGAGCTGATAAAACCAATTTCGCGGATGGCGAAATACTTGGAGAAGGGCCAGAACTTAAAGAACGGTTATCACCTGGCGGACATGCTTGCAAATACGAGTTTTGTCTCAGGTTTCCATTCGGTATACAGTGAATTTAGGCTTGAGGTTGAAAGAGTCTTGCTTAATCAAAATGCTCCTGGACAACTTTTTCCAATGGTAAAAGAAGACTTGGAACAATTTCACTTTGTCTGTAGCGTTTGCCAAACTTTGGACAGGGTCCGGTTTGATCTTAAACGGGTTTTTTATCGCACTGTGACTGTTTTTATATCTTCATTGGGTAGAAGGCATGGGATTACTGCTTGTTCCTCAAACGAAATCTTGCAAAAGTTGACAAAAATAATAGGCAGAAAAATGTGTGAGGAAATTAAATATGCTGTAGCGATTGCTTGTGCTGTCAGACTTTACGTTTACTCAAACGCACATCGTCAGGATAATGAAGAGTGCATGACAGATGTGCTGAATTTCCTAGGAGAGGAAAATGTCTGTTCTTTTTTCAAAAGCGCTGCAAAACTGCAAAATTTCATTTTGAAAGAATTCAGTGTCGGGTCAAAATTCGAATGTAAATATCCTGAGGAGTGCACTGCCATCATGTTTTTTCTTTCCTGCGGCTTTCTTGAAAAAGCAAACCTCATAATCCAAAAGCTGTACGGAATGGGGAAAATGTGGAATTTTTTGTGGTTGCATTCGGTAACCATTGAAAAACGTGGCTGCTTCACGAGAGATGGGCCTTGTCTTCAAAGTTCGTGTTCATGTACAGGCTTTTACTACACACGAGTTTGCGAGGAACTTATCAGTTACGTAGCGTGTCTCGGTGCTGCTGGTGGAATGGACGATTATGAGACAGAATGCGACGATTTGCGCACTCTACTGATTTTGAACATAGCCTGTCGATACGGGGAACTTGGAATTTACGAAAGTGCGCGGAGTTACATTGCGTTGTTACCTAATGAATACAACGTTCAAAACCAGGCTCTTAAACGTCAGTTTTCTAAAACGCTCTCCTTAATGTACGAAGATGGCATGTTTAAAGAAGCAAAATGCTATTTCAAAAGGGAGCTGAAGTGTAGGTTGAGTGAAGCATATGAAGGTTCCCAGGAAGTTAGTGATTGTTACAATTACTTGGCGCATTGCTACCACAAGCTTGATAAACCTAAAAAGGCCTACAATTGTTTTGAAAAAATCGGCGTGACAGCAGACGAAGGATCGGAAGTTTGCAAGCATTATGTACAAAGTTTATACGCAACAGCTGAGCGAAGATTTTCATACCGTGTTGTAAAATCTCGCATTTGTGCTATTGATAGTTTATGTAACAAAAAAATCACTAAAAAACATTTTTTTTATTCAGTCGCGTGCGATGTTGCAAGCTTTTGTACCAATTGTGTTTCTACGTGCATCGGGACACTATTTCTTTTCCTTATTGTTCGGTCATTGTCGTTTGTAAGTTTTGGTATTTTCAAAATGTTGTTTGGTGTTTTGTATTTATGCGTGCTTCTCAACGCACGGTATGATCAACGCATCCGATACAGCAATGTCAGAAGAGAGTATTTGTTTTCATCTATCATGTCGTTTAATTACGAATTTAACCAATCCATGGCCCGCTGCTTTCCAGTGTCTTTTGAGGTGGAAGAAATAATCATGTTTGTTATATTTGCAAGAGTTTTGCCTGATTTTTTTTTTCTACATTTACATTTGTACTACTATTTTTTAATTGTTTTTATGCTATGGAAGATAATCTGCAATGATTTTTCACCTTCTATCAAATTAGCATTCGTTCCAGTTCGTGGTGCATTCAGGTATTTTTCGACGTTTTTTAACAAACCTTTAAATTTCGCACGTGAAATGACTGAAAACGTGTTTTGGCCTTGTTATTTTACATTTCTTCTGTTTGAGGAGCCACTTTCATTATTATATTTGCTGTGTGCTGTAAGTTGTGTGATTCCGTGGCCATTAGTTAAAAACTTCTTCTGGCCTAAAGTACGTAAGTGTAGTTGGAAGAGCTAATTGCGAACACACTTACAACATTTATTTTATTGGTTTGATACGCGACTAACAATCGTGTTGCGATTGTCCAAAAAGTTGAAACGTACCAGTTTAAATAAATTATATCGGTTTTGGCACTAATGTGCCTTACCATACTGTTTTTTTCTGTGCCTTTTTATTTTGTCATCGAAGCAAAAATTCAGCACTTAACAAAAAACTCTACAGTAAAAATCATTTTGGTTTACGTTGTCCGTGGTCTAACTGAAAGATTTAAATTATCAAAGGTTTCAAAATTTCGAAACACCACTTCCAAGGCTAATTCAACAAACTTGTTCTAAAAGAGCTCCAGGCAGTACTGCTTGATCTTCAGTTCGATAAGCTGTGGTATGCCATAAAATTGCTTTGCGAATAGTAAATAGTTAACTGCCAAAAGTAAGTTTTTAAGTTTGGAGTTATTATTATGTATTCACAGCCGACCGCGTCATTTAAATTTCAAAAGTAACTTTTCCTGACGCTCTTTTTATGTTATCGACTTTAACTTCGTGCAAGGCCCCTACAACGTTTTTGCGTCCTGAAACCAAGAACTAAATAATAATAATATAATTACCGTTAACTGCAAGTTTTTAGTGCAAGATTAAATTATTGATAGTGCTGACTTTGTAGATATCGTTCGCGTTATTCAAACTTATTTACAAAGTTCAATCATTAAATTTATCTTCTTTACAGAAAGAATCTGTCAAAGGCCCCGTTCTGGCCAAGATGAGACGTTTTACTTGTTAGGATTGACCAGCGAAATTCCATGGGGATTGAGGAAGTATAGAAAAGTTGCTGAATCACTTAGCGCATGCCACGGACCTCTGTCACACTCCTCGAACCTCGAAATTGACATTTTTATGATCTCTGTCGGAAGTGTAACACGTATGCAGTACACAAAAATGCTCTTTTAAATGCTGCTCTGCATCCATGGTTGATTCCTGAAAAGTCATGGAGTCGGCTACATGTCTATCATGTCATAAACTTCATGGGATACAACCGAATACTGGTAATTGTCGCCCATTTCAAATACATGGAAGTTGGAACGTTGACATTGTCCCTCGAGGACCTGTTTAAGACGTCACATTGAGCAGTTGCGTCCTCGCTACGCAACCACCGACAATTAATTTGTTGCTGATCACATGCCGTTTTTCAGGCTTATTGGAAAAATGTTGTAGATTTCTATGTTGAAATTAGTATTTTACATTGAGCCTCGTGTTCTTGGCGTAATAGCAGTTTTCAACCATCCCAATTAGGGTCCGCAGGCACAGTAAACCTTTTATTATGCAATGCAATGTTAATGATCCTACATAAGACTGTGCGTGTTCAGTTTATTAGTTCTAGTTTACTTGTGATCGTGTACAAACGCCAAGTTTATTACCATGTAGCGACCACTAGTGTAAATTATGCAAAATTAGCAATTGGCGCTTGCAAAAATAGTTGATTTTCCGGTGTACGAGCTCAAAGCTCACATAGATGTCAAATTTACCCAGAACCATATGGTTCGACATTGCGAAAAGGCCTGGGAACTTTGTAATATTTCCGTTCTCTGCTTGATTTTAGGATCCAGCGCTACTTTGAACCAATATGCTCGTGTGTGTTTTTTTCGTACTTTATGTGCTGTGTTGTGATTGGCTGTTCGTTTATGTGATTCAGACATGTTAACCAATCGTAAGAGCGCTTTACATCGTTTACGCCCAAAAATATCCAGAGTATAAATAACGCACTGATGACGTCAAAGCCCAGAATAGCTGTAGCTCGGCAGTAGCCAAGAGCTCTTTACATAGCGTAGTGTAGTCTTTCTCTCGAGGTTTCTTAAGCAAACTCTAATGCATTGTTTTCTTGTCTTGGATTCTATTTGAATGAGATAAATAAACAAATAACCTGAAGTGCAAAACACCTGTGTGAGGATTCCGGGACTCTGTCCTGGCAAGCTCAGGAGCT
>QXVZ01017666.1:0-17102 GCA_008931825.1 Phallusia fumigata | reverse complement strand
TGATTGACATTTTGTCAACCGATAATTTCCAAATTCACGAAAACTATGTTTCATGCCTAAATGGATTACTATAACAGGGTTAAAGAACGATTGTTGGTTGATTTTATGTCTGACACAGATTCACTACAATATTCTCGCAAAAATAAAATGTTTTTGGTTTTGCAATGGAATAAAGGGTTTATGGGGTTTTATGGATAAGCGTTTAGGAATCAAAGTTTGTTTTGACTTTTGTGTAAGTCTGAAACTATCGGAGTTGTATGTCCGACTGTGATGAAATATTTTCCATTTTCAAGTCTGACAGAAACCTGAATGCTGTATTTTCATTTCACACACTTTAGACCCAGTGCAGAGCCATCTTCACAACGCAGTTCATCTCTACATGAACGGGACAATGTCATCAGTCGATTCTTCAGCTAACGATCCAATCTTTGTCATTCATCACGCATATGTGGACAGTTTGTTCGAACTCTGGCTGAGGAAACGACAACAGAAAGGCAAACCGAGTAATTAGACGTTTCTGTATTTCTGTTTGTTTCCTGGTTGTGTTGGTATCAGCAGTTTGTGTCAGTTAATACTTGCACCAGACAAAAAAACAAAACAAAGAACCCCCATTTACTTCATATTCAGCCACATTTGACTACACTGGTCCGGATCAACCTCGCTTTGGCCACAGAGCTCAGGATTTTATGGTCCCCTTTTTCCCGCTTGTCCGAAACGAGAGAGGCTTTGCCGGTACGGAGGAGTTAGGATACGTGTACGATTACATTAGCTCTGATGACGAAACCGGAAGTTCGAGTGACGTCATTCTTGACGTCACAGTCCCTGGAACCGCCGATGGTGACGTAAATGCAATTGTAAACTTTGGCGACGCAGGTGCTAACGAAAACGCAGAAACGTCGATCGACGTGAATGATGACATCATAAACGTGAATGATGACGTCAAAGCTCGCAGTGACGTCATCCCTGCGGTGTTTGTGGGGGTTTCCCCAGGTGTTGCGCTGAAGCAGCAAGCCCAACCGGTGGTGGAAGATGCCAGAAGACTTAACGCTGCAAAACGATGGGCGAAGGCGAGAAGAGGATTGAAGTTGCGACCTTACAAACACGGCGAGGGAGGATTTTCACTGTATGATGATTTGACAAATATTGTTGTCGACATGGGTTCGACGCAAATGCTGCTAGCGGACAATAGAGGTTGGTTGGTTCTTTACTTTTGATTCCTTGACGTAGCCGCCCTGACCACAAACCAGTTTTTTCTTGAAAAAATTGCTTTTCATAACCTATTGAAGCAAGGAAATAGTTGGAAATACAGAAGCACACTCATGTAATTTAAAAAACAAAAATGAATTAACAAAAATTCGTAATTTTCAACTCAAAATAATTCTCCACTTTGTAATCTCTAGCTTTGGCAGTGGACACCAGTTCAACCCAATTCAGCCCAACCCTGTGGCAACGGATCAAGAACACTCTCGCCTATTTAAACCGGGTCTTTAGGGAAATGTCCTACATTGATCTTGTCCTCATTGTGTTTCTATGTGCACTTGCAATTATGTTATCTTGTATGTTGGTCAATCTCTGTTGCTCTCGCGGCTATGCAAGAAAAAGGCGGGAACCCTGTTGTTCAGGACTTCTGTGCTGCTGCTATTGCGGATCTAATAGCGACCCTAGTGAATCTGTTGCCCTGCTGGAACCCCCAAGAGAAGTGTTTGTTAAAGGAAGATTAGTTAAAGGCACGTCTTACATGTGATTGTTAAATATGAAATGCTTTTGTTTTAGTCAAGATTCATTACAATTTCGACTAAAATTTAAAAAACTACCGGCTTAAAATTTGTTTGGTGCTTGTATTTGTATGTTTTTCCACTAACTGTCCGTGTTATAATACTTAAATAAAATTAAAACCCATAAACAAACTCGGTTTTTGTCGTTGTTTCTTTACAAATGAAGCTCACAAATCATTTTTTTTATAGTTTCTTTGCAATTTACCACTTTTTGGAAGTTTTGAAACGACCAACAATATAAATTTAAGTTTAGAACCTTGGCTGTCAACTTTGAACAAGCACACCGATTCAATAGAACATACATTGAATTTATTGGTTTAACAAGCGCCTTGCATTGAATTCGGTGCTCAAAACCAAACAAACTAATATTTCACACTTCACAGTGAAAAGACCAGATAAATGGGGAAGTCCCTTCGTGTGTGAATAATTAGAGCTGTTTTTTCCTGTTGATGATCTTTATGTGATAACGGTTGAAAGTTAAATGTTTGGCTGCTGGAAGTTCAATAATGAAGCACTGTTTTATTACTCTTTGAAAAACATAAGTTTTTTTGCAAGCACCATAAATAATAATAATTCTTCCCAACTAGCTCATGTAGAGGGTGACGTTATTCCAAACTTTTTTGTCTGTTGCCAGTTTTTGTGCAAACGTCATCACTCCACCCTTGCCGTCGTAAAACTTGTGTTCTGCAAAAGAAATTCAGGATTACGGAACGGTTTATTACTTTGTAGGTTGTGATGCCAGATCGTGAATTTTTGTTTGAGGTGCAATGACGTCAAACTTTTCTTTAAGGTGTTGTGACGTCAGTCTTGGGCCTTTGTTTAAGATGTTGTGACTTTCAGACTGTCTGTTTTTCGAGGTGTAGTGACGTCATTTAGGGGACTTTGGAAGATTTTAAACCTCAAGTCACTAACATGTTTTTTAAACACACTTTAACTTACGTTTAGCCATATCCAAATCGCATTTGCAAACTGGAGCGTTCGTTCCAACCGACGACTTGGACCAAACCGCCACTACCAGGCGCCCTTGCGTCAAGATTTTTCTTCTCAGGTTGGGGAGCACGATGCGTTTGCTTAGTTGCAAGGAAGATGTGCATTTTACGGCCTTGGTTTTCCGCTTAATTCGTTTGTAGTTCGGATCCTCGTGTTCAAGGCTTCTGTTTACAAAATAATCAATATTTCATGAAAATGAAGATTTTCGACGCTGTAGGTTTTCTAAAGAGCTTCTTATTAGTGTTCCTATCTTATGCCCTTTTTACCATTCTAAATAGCAGACAAAGACAATTTGTTTATTCTAAATGTTTTTTTGAGTGTGTTGCCGTAACACTAAGAAAAAGGTTGTCCAATTTGTCTGTTATTTTTGGCCATTATCTTCGACCCGTTAAAATAGAAAATATTTCCAGTGCATTGCACAAAACTCGTTAGAAAACCTTTTTCGGCAGGTGTCTATATTTTACAAACATTTCAAACGCGAAAATCAAATTTCTTGTATGAAAAAAACAACTCATACTCAATGAGCGATTGACATTGCACGGCCAAAAATTTAATTTCGTTTACCCCTCCCCCGCAAGCCACCACAAGGTTATCTCTAACATCATTAGCAGCCCTTAATAGACTTCCTCGCTCACCATACAACGGGCTTTAAGAACACGATATTAGCACTGATCCAATCACAACCCCGTTCTACTTTATCACGATTATCTAATCTTGACATACACAAAGCTTAAGTACGCGATGTGTGTGATATTGGGCGCCAGGCGGCTTGGTACAGCGTCATTGGTATTTATGTTTTAGAGTAATGCTCCGCAACCGGTGTGAGACGATGCTAGGTGCGCCGCAATGTAACTGTCACCTTGCAGACTTAGGAACAGTAGAGTAGCTTAAATGCAAACATAACTGCCAGAGAGCTTTTATGTATTTTGCAATACAATGTATTCACTACATACAAGTTCTCTGGCAGTTATGTTTATAATTAAGCTAACCGGCCAAACTTCCTAATATTAACACACCTTCGTAAATTTGAACAAATCTCTCACCCCCTTGGGCACCCTAGGTTACGAACGTCTGATTCATAATGTTTTGTGACATCAAAATGGAAATTAATATCATAGAAAGGCTACCTTGGCGAAAACCGCTGGTTGAAGTTATAGGGTTAGTTTGCCGTCGAATGTAAAAGTTTAATAATGTGACGTAGGTGCAAAAAAGTTGCGAAGCACTAGATTAGATGCTATCGCGGGTTGGTAAATATGTGCGCATCTCATAGTACGTATTGTGGGCAGGCGTTTTGATAAAAAAACAGGCTACCTTTTGTAATTCACTACCCTTAAAATTGTTCAAAAATAGAAAGGTATAAGTTATGCTGACATTAAGTAAATTTAACTTAACAAATGTAAAATTTCTGATAACAGTAACGCCTCCTAAAAACGCGTTTAGGTGATTTCGAACCGTTTACAGTGTGTTATACGTCAGATAGCACATCATGACGTAGAACAAAATCCCCAAAGACTATTACGTCATTCGCGTAGCCCCACACAAATTAATTACTGGTCAACTGACATTTTTACGTAGATTTTGGTTTTCCCGAGTGCAAGTCCTTCCAGCATTTTGACAAACACTTCCAAGTCACACGTATCCCCGTCCTCCACCACCGCTAGCTTATCGCCGTTGTGCGAACCGGTGTGAAGACATCGTATTTGGGCGGTCAGGCTACAAGCGGTTGGTGTGCTCTCTTTAGGTCGGACGCCGAAAAATTCGAAACTGGAGGGACGAAGCTGCAAATGAATATGACTTGTAAATATGATGAACGAATGCATTTTTAACAGATGGAACGTTTATTTGGGCCCCATTGAATTTGCAAAAAAAAAGTTCGCGGTTTTACCGCTTCGTGAATATTTTAGATGCACTAAATATTTTAAAAAAGGGGCAATCTGTACGTTCATACAGTTTAGAATCTTTACGTTTTAAGCGGTTGCAAAGACCAAACCCACATAAGTCTGTAGTTTTTCCACATTATAAAAATCTGACCAATAAGTATACTGTTAAAAGTGCAGCTTAACTTCATATACAAGTGCGAAAAATTCATTTTAATGCTGCAGTTTTAGGCAAAATATACCTACAAACTAGACAAATTGTTACAAGACGTTTGCTACTGAATGCAAAATTTTTCACAAATCAAATTCTTCAAGTACAAAAGGCACAAAATGGACGTGTCTTATACTCCAGGCGTATAACAACTCTCGTTTCGTTGTCAACCTTTCGTTAAGCAGACGCCGCAATTTCGGTCCCATATTATCTTGTGCTACAAGTAGATGTGACCCACCCCTTCGATTCAAGTGGCGTTCTTGTGAATAGGGCGGAACGATGCTTAGAATGTCTTACGCAAACAATGCGCTATTTGCGGTAGAAATAACTCTGACCTCGACGATATGATTTTAATGGCGGCGTTTTGGTGAAACACGCCCATGAGTTTTGGATTTATTGGGGTGGCTTTGTGCACTTTGCAATGCACAAGTATATTTGTGCAATTTTTATGGCGTCCACTGATATCTATAAGCGCAATAATGGGTAATAAAAGGGGGCCTGATATACATTTAAATGTCTTAATTACAAATAAAGTTGTTAGTTTTTTTTGTAAAATCACGGATATATTTTTTTAAATGATACAATACAGATATTTTAACAAGACTAGTTGCGTAAGAAGATTGCCTTGAAAGCGACTGTGGTTGAAAAGTAAAGTATGGATTAACATTTTACTACATGGGTTCTAAAGTGCACAGTTTGATGAAAACACAGTCAGTCTCTTGGAACTTTTGCGTTGTTATATCGCACAACGAAGTTCTTTTGCAGACAATCGTCTTCCATTAAATCCAAATACTACACCAAATTTTCCTACTCAAATTTGTGCGTCGAATTTGCGCCTTACCGAGAGTGCAGCAGCTACGATTCGAAATTTTCTTCAAAATTGTGTTTTTATAACATCGTTTGGAAGTAAGATGATTGCTAACACCTTGTGTGGTTAAAAACGCTGTTTTCAACAATTTACGTTAAACAAATACCCTAAATCAGTGGATCTCAAAGTGGGGTCCGGCGTCCCCTAGGGGTACATGAAGCAATTTTTGGGGGGACCGCGAAACGTCTTCAGTCTCTCCTATTCTATGTAATCACGCGTTACTACTCATCTTTTCATGTGCAGAGTTAATTGTGTCATTTGTGGCACCATGCAGTGATGCTTTGTGTTATCACAAGTAACAAGAATATTTCGTGGCACAAACCAAAAAGCATTGCTGAATTGTAATCAAATGAGATTAATTTGAGCTAATCTTTTAGTGGACCGTTAGTCACCGAAAATAACGCTGGGGAATCGCAGTGCAAATAATTTAAAAGAGCCCAAAATTCGATCAGGTTGTCTCGACACCCACTATCTTGTGTAAAATTTACCTCCGTTATTCGCGAACACAGGGATTTGTAAAGCCTTAATTGCGCCACAAAGCCTTTGTCGGGTTTACTAATGTGACAGGGATCTCTGTAGATCAAAGGGGAGTGATTCATTTTCGATGTGACCTGTCGTGCTCCAAAAGTGGATTTCGATCGATTTAGGGGTCGTGCTTGTCGCTGTTTTTCGATCGTTGCTGCACCTTGGTTGACCTGGTGTTGATTTGAGGCTTTTGTTTTGAAATTTTTCTGGTCGACTGGAAAATGTTTTCAGTTTGTGTGGTTTACTTTGCCAGATTGGGGCAACTGATGCGATTTTGTAGTCGACTTTAACGTCCCCATTAGAAGTACACTTTTCTGTTGCATTTTAACAAAAATAACAAGGGAAATGCTAAGGGGATCACATGCAATAGTTTTTATCTGGGCAGGTCTAAATTAGGGTTACAAAACCTTTTCGATATAACCGACAACGTCATTTTTGTGCTTCCATATACGGTTGCCGGGTTTACTCCATTTACAGCAGAGACTGGTTAGGGTGAAAGAGTTTACAGCGTTATTAGCGCGTAAAATGGGCTGTGGGCGGACGTGCTAATGAGATCAAGTTACAAATACAGGATACAGGATACTGTTTAGCACAATCGCGATGGGCTGTACGGTAACACTACCGCTAAACCTTTACTCTTTTGGTTCATAGTGTATCGTATATTTTTGGCGATGTTTGTATTTTTAGGTGCATTTGGGTAAAACATAAACTTAATGAAAATAAAAATATACTATGCAACGAGGTATAATAGCGTTAAATTGTCATAAGTCCATCTGCTGCATAATTCCTATCATTAAAACCTTATTTTATAGCACATTGTCAACAATTTTTAAGTTTTACAGACTCCTTTAACTGGACCATAGACCCTCGTTGATTAAATTCGCTTAAAAACCATACCTTAGCGACATCGGTTTGTCTTTTGCTGTCAGGGCTGTCGCTCTTGGCTCCTTTGGTTTCGTTTTTTTCTGGCACAGTTTCAACTTGGGAAAATTCGGCAGTTTTGCTTTCACTTAACTTCACCTCGTCGGATTTTTCGCCGTCACGTGGGGTACTCAAACTCACTGAGGCGTGACGTTGTTGTGACGTGTCTGGTGACGTGTTGTTGTCGTTCCGTGTGCTGCCGTGGAGATCTGTCAAGCCTGAGCTGCCGCCCTGTTCAGGGTTAGCGATCTCAGAAGTGTCTCCAGCTGCAGACTTTGACTCTTTATCGACATTTTCAGCTTCAACTGCTGCACATTGTCCCATGACATCTACAGGCTGCTGGTCTGCAGTTAGCTCAGCGCTGCTAGATTCAACTGATTGATCAANTCCCATGACATCTACAGGCTGCTGGTCTGCAGTTAGCTCAGCGCTGCTAGATTCAACTGATTGATCAATGAGTTCGCCGGAAACTGCGCAATCGCCATCACCAGCACAAGCTGTTTCGTCACTTCCGTCGCCGCCCCCGTTGTTATGACGGCACGCACCGGCGCTGACGCACACGCCGTTGCTAAGCGACTGACTGCAGCACGTGACACAATCGAACCCACCCGCCCGCTGCACGCCGTCCGTGTTTTCAGCGTGCACATCCGCCTTCGTTACTACGATATTCGGCGACTTGTTGACAGAATTTTGCAACACGGCAACTGCTAACGCGCCGTCGCAGTTCGCGCATTTTATGTTTGTTGATGCTTGGCAGCTGTCGTCCTTGTCGTCCGTTGAAGAGGCCTTTACCTGAGTGTCTGTCTGCTCTGTAGCTGGGCTCGTTACATCGCTTGTAACAACATTGTCTGTAGCTTGCCCGGTTAACGTTAAACTGTCTGTTTCTTCTTCTTCTTCCTCCAAAATCGGCGCCATCGGACCCGAAAATCCTCCATCGGTTGGAGTTTCTTCGTCGCCATCGGTTACGGCGTTATCATCCAAACCTACGACGCTGGTTTTTGCAATTTCTTCCTCGTTCCGTCGCATTTCCTCTTCCATCGCCATCAACTGTAGATCGTAGTCCACTCCGCTGCTACTCCTGTCATTGTTAAACAGCATTTCATCTGAGCCTTTGGGTTTATTCTGTGCATCTGCCAGAGCTTCCAAGCTCACGTTTGACGACTGCTGAAATGTGAAAGTTTCCTCTACTGTCTGCATCGTGCAGGACTCCATACTTTTTTCAACCTGCTGTTCAGGGCCTACAGCAGTGCATTCTTGCTCATTTTCAGTTGTAATTGCTTCTTGTAGTTGTCCCGCTGTCTCCTCTCGCACCGCACAACTGGGTCCTGCTTTTTCATAAGCCGCTGTCGCAACTGGGTCGTTTTTTGTTGTCTCGCCGTCGTCGCTCTCGCTAACACATTCAGTCGATGTTGACTCGCTAGACGTTCCGCTTGAGCAGTCACTGTCGCACGTGACCAGGCTGCTGACGCTTGTAAGTGAGTCGGAACCGGTTTGGTTGGCATCGTCCGACGGTGACAACGAATCACTACGGCCTGAAGGCAAATCGTAATACTGCTCGGGGCTCGTAAATCCTGCCTCTCGTTTTAGATTTCTATCCTTCCTAGCCTCGGTGCAGGCCCTGATTAGGTCGTCTATCAACTTGCGGGCGACCTCGGCTGGTTGGTTTTCTGTGTCAGCTGTTTTGTCGTCACGGTTCAGTGAGCTTTGCGCGGGCTTTTCTGAAAGCTGTGTTTCATGATGATGAGGGTTTTTCTCGCCATAGAAATCAGAAACCACTTTTCGACCAATTCCGACACACAAAGCCACAGGGTTTGCCAAACATAGGCCTTGTTTAATTCCTGCAAGAAAAATGATGAAATCATAAGCAGAGGTTTTGTTTTGAAATATGTGATTTAGGCTAAGACAAAATTTGTTCAACATTGCCCTCGTAAAATAATGGCTCACATGTCATGTTTTCACAAGCAGAACAAGAATCAGTAAGAAAAGCATGCCAGTACTTGTGTGTATAACATTTTCTACATTAACAATGTTAAAGCGTAGAAAATGTTTCACATGTAAGTTTTGACTTGCATCTTTTTATTGATCATTTAAAACCTTTGTACTTAACGTCCCCCTTTCGAAATTCTCACAATGCTCTAAAACTCACTCGCTTGTGAGTCCCCGTCACATAACGCCTTGTAATGACAGTATAGCTGCAGCGCGTTCCACCTTGATCCACCAATTGTGCGCTCCACTATTTTCGCGCCTTTTAACGTCTCAACGATGCGCAGTTATTTCCGGCTTGGTGATTGTTTTAGTGAAATCGGGTCGCTATTATTGCTTTCACCAAGCGAAATTAACTCAACTCAACTCAACTCAACACGTAGGATGTTACTCACCATTTGTTTCAACTTCTTCTTTTGATTGGTTGCCTTCAATTTTCACCTGTTTCAACTTTCTGCAAGCACATTTACGGTCAATAGTGTGTATTCAAGCATCAAAACCACTTTTATTTTAACAAGATTCGATGAATTTGAAGCTACAATAATTTTAACCATCTCATGCTTGTAGATATGATTTTAATATTACCTTTTGTATTTTTCTTTGAATGTTGCCACCACTTTCATAGCAGCAGCAGTTCCGACGTACGTTACAACAACAAGCAGCGCAAACGACACAATGTTATTTACACTACTACCCATGTTGAGGGCTTGCATTTGTCAACAAAAAATGCACAAAATAACTTCAATCCGACTGTAAAATGTGTGTAAATGTCAGAATAAATACGATACATTGTTTACTTTGGATTAAAATTTGCAGTGTTATGCTCTTTGATGACAAAAGCATATAGCGCCTACATGCCATAAATCTATCTATTAAGTGACTTTATCTCTCTAAAAACATCATCGTTTTATATAAATTGTATGTTTTCATTACGCTAGGATAATATTGAGAAATTCACATACGCAATACGCCAGTTTGGTGAAATCTATTCTGGTTCAAACTAATCAGATCCAGTTTTCAAGACCGTAAATCTGGTTTGCATCGCCTTTGCAAAGTACATTTAAGCTCGTCATCAGAAAAAGCATTTAAACCATTGATTAAAACCTGCTGCTGCACTGAATTCTATGTACTTGCATTTGTAATACGTGTCAGACTGCGGCGCAACATGCATTTCGACAAATGTCAGACGCATGAATTGGAATCGTGATTCAAATCCAAACGCCTGGTTAGAAATCGCCTAATCAGCAAAATACCAGATTATCCCAGTTAAATATACACCATAAATCTGTTGCTCCGAAACAACAGGTGCTAAAGGGTGCTTAGTTACTAATTTGTTACCCGCATCGTAGTGATGGAGTCAAGCATAGGTAGATGGGCAAAGCTGACACTTTAATTTGAAGGTCATGACGCTACTTGCTAAATATGACGAAGTGTTTTGCGTTGCGTGATAGCTCCTAAATCTCTGTATCACCGCTTAAAAAATTGCTGGCATTTTACTGGTTTTCTGTTTCCATCAAAGTGCTTTACGCTTTAAAACCTTAGATCAGGCCTGGGCAACATACCACCCGCGAAAGCTTTTAAAACGGGCCATAAGATGTTTAAAACTATTTTACATTGCATCCAAATGTATGCGAACATGCGTTTGGCGCGTAGTGTAGGAAAAACTTTGGGTTTATTACTTCTATTTTAAATAACTGCGTTATCTCACTATCTATCATTGCTGTAATGATTACCGAAATTTTTGTTTTATGATTCGGCGCTTCTACGGTCACAAAAAAACATTACGACCACGCTAGCATATGACCTGCAAAAAATATTTTTGTGGCCCATGTTCTGTTTTTAATTGTGCTGGCCTGCCTTAGACATTGCAAAAGATTTATTAGTCTTGATATTAACCTTTTTTTCGTTTTGATTCGCCTAATTTTATTTCCATCTGTGATACACCTGTCAAAAAATATGTATATATTTGGTTTATACACAACTACGCAATCCTGCGTTACCTCACTTTTACACACATTCATCGCAAGTTATATTTTGTTCACTCTTTACAATGCAACGCAACTAAACGATGTTTTAACAAGTAAAAAGCAATTCCACCTGTGTTATGAATACCTATGTTTCCCTGTGCCACAATGTCACCTTCATCTTTGCAGAACTCTCCATTTTAATCACTTTGCCTAAATCCTCCTTCGTCGCTTGAGGATTAGGTTCCAGATTGGTTTTAAGGATTATAGAATCGATTTATGGGCTGCGACTTTTGTGGAGGTTACTACAAAATAAAAAAGTTTGCTTTGTTTTGTTGAGATGTGAATGATTCATATAAATCTCACCTGCTTAAAATATTTTATCCAAAAAGTTTTAACTGAAATGCAAATCTAACTTTTATCACGATAACAATTTTGCAAAGTTAAATATTTTGGCGCCAAATTCTTTACATTATTTTCCTCTTGGTGGCGCCACGGAGCACACCTGATTGACCGCGTGTACGTGTTGTTCCGAATTGTCTAAAAATTTGCTTCAATGTTGAACTTTTTGACTAAACAAGCTTCACTGGCTTATGAAATTTAAAAACATGTTCAAAGTAAGGGCCAATATGTCATCAATTTAATAAATAAACCTCACTGAACAAAAAAGTGGTAATTGCCTCACTTATAAAAAAGTTCCACTTTTCTTAACACTGATATTTATTAAACGTAAAAGCTGAAGGTACTGTACTTGACTTAATAAAAAGCTGGTTTTGTGTCAAAACATAACTCAAGTACATTCTTGACATTGCGCAATGACCTAGCACTTTGTGCGAGGAGAAACAGAACTCTGGGGGTCAGAAAGAGTTGAATTCCCCGCGTAGTTGGGGTGTCACATGAATTGCTACCTGAGGTTTCGCTTCCCAAATTTTCCCACAAATGGTCTTTGTAACTTTGGGTAATTTTCGACGGTTCGTAGCCATGACGTGTTGTATTTTGATGTTCATTGGTCCGCTACGATTGGAGTTTGGTCCGTTGAATTTGGAATGTTTTGCTTTGCCTTTAATATAGTTAGCAATCAAGGTGATGAAGTTTCTTTTAATTTAACCGAATGTTTTACATTGTACAGGGGTTTAGTTAAAATAATGAACTGCCAGGGAACTTGTATGTTGTGAATACATTTTATTGCAAACGTCGCTGTTGTTATCATCACTGCATAATGACCGGACGCTTAAAACCGTGCAATATATACACAAGCGAGGAAAATTACGTAAAACATGACGCAAAAGGTGACGTCATAACGTAACAAAGAGATAAAACAAGGCGACATCATGAAGGTATCGTACCAGATGCCATGCATTGATGTAGTAAGCGTTTTAGTATCCAACTTTAGTTAACGTCATGTTGACGTCAGTTCAGCACTTTTAAAGAACTTTCGGAGCCACAGAAAACACAGGCAAACTCGCCATTCTTAACAGCGAGTAACCTTAAGCCGACAGTGGCGGTTTTAATCACTGATAATTACGATGCACCTGTAAGCTTAAGTCTGACGAACCAGTTCAATGTAACTCAGGATTCTAGGCCACACACAAATAGTGGTGTCGTGTTTTTGCGGTCCACCTACTTTGCTGTCAATGAAATCTGGCCTTTTTACCAAATATCGCCGGGGTCTTGAACACAAACTGATAAAGAATGTGAGTCCATGATTTGATTAACGGTACGTAATTATGGATAGCTTAAAGGGGGCGTTGGGGCTGAAGGGGGATATTAACTGGGGTTTTCCGAAAAAGCGAAAAAGGAATTTTTTTTGGCAGTTTGAGTCTCTTTTGTCTCGTTGCCGAACCCTAACCACAAAAATTCACATCGATAATCAACAAAAATATCAATAAATAGTTTCGAAGTCTTGAACACATAGCAAAACCTCTGTAATCTTAAACACATAGCAAAACCTCTTATGTTGTAATCTTAAATCAACTGGTCAGTCAAAGTCAACCAAGGGGCCCCATGTCCCTCGCTCTCAACGAAAAAATACAAACATCAATAAACAAAACAAAATTTAGTTTGAATAGTGGTAAGGCGCACAACAATAACACTAAACCAGTTTTTGTTTGTTTTTCCACACATATATTTTGGCCGGTAAATTGTTGTACGAAATGGCGAGGATTTTGGAACGGAGAAACTATTTTTGTATCGGCCGATGTGGTCGCAGACTCACAAAAACCTTTCTCGTACCTATTTAAATCCACAGAATCGGGGTTGAAAAAACACTTTTCTACTTTTTTACTTCATACATAAGTGGACATTACACCCACTGAAATCTGCCTTTTGCCCCAGTAACCGAAGACAGTTCATCAACTTGAACGCGATCTGAACATGTCAAAGCGTCGGCTTGATTCTGTGGCCCCAATTTTCCCCAGACAAAAATACCAGCAGCAATCGATAATAACTGACAAATTGACCTTGCAAGCTGATGGCAGCTGTAGATAAAGTCAGACCGCGTATGTTTCATGTCAAATGGTGAACAGCTCCCAAAATATCTGCCCCCTTCTACTAGATGTCGAACGGCGCCGCGTTATGACGTCACAGCGGGCTTTGATGACGTCATACGCGCGTGCGGTCGGAAGTTTTGTTTCTGCATTGCGGTATGAGNGGGTCAGAAAGAGTTGAATTCCCCGCGTAGTTAAGGTGTGACATGAATTGCTACCTGAGGTTTCGCTTCCTAAATTTTCCCACAAATGGTCTTTGTAGCTTTGGGTAATTTTCGACGGTCCGTAGCCATGACGTATTGTATTTTGATGTTCATTGGTCCGTTACGGTTGGAGGTTGGTCCGTTGAATTTGGAATGTTTTGCATTGCTTTTAAAATAGTCAGCAATCAACTGACAACGAATTAACACAGAGGCTGAAATAAAGTTTTTCGGGAGGTGATGACGTTTCTTTGAATTTAACCGAATGCTTTACATTGTACAGGGGTTTAATAATTAACTACCAGGGAACTTGTATGTAGTGAACACATTTTATTGCAAACGTCGCTGTTGTCACCATCTGTGCATAATGACCAGAAGCTTAAAACCGTGCAATATATGCACAAGCGAGGAAAATTAAGTAAAACGTGACGCAAAAGGTGACGTCATAACGTAACAAAGAGACGCAACAAGGCGACATCATGAAGGTATCGTATCAAATTCCATGCATTGATTTAGTAAGCGTTTTAATATCCAACTTTTGTTAACGTCATGTTGACGTCAGTTCAGCACTTATAAAGAACTTTCGGAGCCAATGAAAACACAGGCAAACTCGCCATTGTTAACAACGAGTAACCTTAAGTCGACAGTGGCGGTTTTAATCACTGATAATTACGATGCACCTGTAAGCTTAAGTGTGACGAACCGGTGAAACGTTACTCAGGATTTTAGGCCACACACAAATAGTGGTGTCGTGTTTTTGCGGTCCACCTATACTTTGCTGTCACTGAGGTTTGGCCTTTTTACCAAATATCGCCGGTGTCTTTAACACAAACTGATTAAGAATGTGAGTCCATGATTTGATTAACGGTACGTAGTTAGGGTTAGCTTAAAGGGGGCATTGGGGCAGGAGGGGAATATTAACTGGGGTTTTCCGAAAAAGCGAAAAAGGGATTTTTTTTAGGCAGTTTGAGTCTCTTTTGTCTCGTTGCCGAACCCTAACCACAAAAATTCACATCGATAAACAACAAAAATATCAATAAATAGTTTCGAAGTCTTGAACACATAGCAAAACCTCTGTAATCTTAAACACATAGCAAAATCTCTGTAATCTTAAACACATAGCAAAACCTCTTATGTTGTAATCTTAAATCAGCCTAAACTGGTCAGTCAAAGTCAACCAAGGGGCCCCATGTCCCTCGCTCTCAACGAAAAAATACAAACATCAATAAACAAAACAAAATTTAGTTTGAATAGTGGTAGTGCGCACAACAATAACAATAAACCAGTTTTTTGTTTGTTTTTCCACGCATATATTTTGGCCGGTAAATTGGTGTGGGAAATGGCGAGGATTTTGGAATGGAGAAAGTATTTTTTTGTATCAGCCGATGTGGTCGCAGACTCACAAAAACCTTTCACATACCTATTTAAATCCACGGAATCGGGGTTGAAAAAAACACTTTGCTACTTTTTACTTCATACAAAAGTGGACATTACACCCACTGAAATCTGCCTTTTTGCCCCAGTACCCGAAGACAGTTCATCAACTTGAACGCGATCTGAACATGTCAAAGCGTCGGCTTGATTCTGTGGCCCCAATTTTCCCCAGACAAAAATACCAGCAGCAATCGATAATAACTGACAAATTGACCTTGCAAGCTGATGGCAGCTGTAGATAAAGTCAGACCGCGTATGTTTCATGTCAAATGGTGAACAGCTCCCAAAATATCTGCCCCCTTCTACTAGATGTCGAACGGCGCCGCGTTATGACGTCACAGCGGGCTTTGATGACGTCATACGCGCGTGCGGTCGGAAGTTTTGTTTCTGCATTGCGGTATGAGTGTTCTGCAATTGGTGGATTATTTGTGGCTGGGGCAATTTCGTTTCAATTGGCCAATTTAAATCCCAAGCCATGACGAAAATGAACTCACGGCGTATAAAATGAACTTCTAAGCTAATTTTTCAAGCCCCATTTTTCAGTCTGTTTTTTGTTTTTAATTCAGCTTCGTTTCCAAATTGTATGCAAATTGTTGCAAAATAATAAAGTATTCCCAAGATAATCGTTTGTTTGTAAGATAGATTTTCAAGTTAGTTTTTAATCCAACTACCCTTGCGAAACCTTGATGAAATAAACATCTGATTCCCCAAAGTTAATTAAAACTAGGAACCGTTTACCAGCGAACCAAAACGCGCCGACTTAAAACGCGCAACGTTTTTGCTTCGAGCCCAAAGCACATGCGTTTGTGTTTCAGAGCAAGACACGAAACAATGGCACTCTGTTTTGTCACAATTGCCAGTTGACCTCTTGTGTACTGATGCGTTGAATGTGTTTTCTGCTTCATGTAAGTGTTTGAATTTATTCAGATTAAACTGGAGATTTGTTTTGTTGCTGTTGGTAGTTTGGGTCAAAGAATGTGCGCATTATGTGTATAGTAGCTTTCTTGGGACAAGCAGGCTTTACATTACTTTAAATTAGTATGTTTTCAGTTTTTAGTGGTTGCCTAAACAAGTTTATGCAAACAGACAAGACCAGATACTTGCAGCAGTGCAGATGATTTTTTTGGAGAAGACTTGTAACCAACTTATTGGCCAGTGTTAAACCTAAAAAATGAATTGTTTAAATGCATAAAAACTCAGGTTTTGCGGCATACACTAAAAAACGTTATTGCGGGCCACAAATATTTGTTTCTGATTTTCATTACAATCAAGTTCATTTAAAATGTTTTAGTTTTTTAATTTTGATAAATTTTGCGTTAACACCAGGTGATAGTGGGTCAGTTGTTTGCACGCAGTATTGCCAAATGGTATGCAAAACTGTAAAAATCTGCTTATGGGTCACTTAAAACGACCTCTAGGGCCGTGGGTATACCAACATTAGTGTAGTGGAATGTCTGTTAACATGTTACATGACTAAGAATTCCTATGTTAGTTTTTAGGATCAGACGTAGGAGAATCATCACACATTGTTTGCTTGTCTGTCGCGTCATATTTAAAGTACTATGACTAAATGTTTGTTGATAATGCGGTAGCCTGGCGGGCCACGAATGTATGGATAGCTCCAACTTTTTGAAGCCTGTAAATCTAGTTATTGTTAACTTTAAACACGTTTTTCGCTTGCGGTGACCAATTGTGTAAATATTGACGGCTGGATGTGTGTACAATGAGACTGCTTATAGGTGTTTGTTAAATGCCAAGAACGAAAAAATGGTAAATTATCGTGGAAACTCTTCGCCGCTATGTAATGCGGCAGTGTTTCCAATAAATATTTAAAAGTATTTGACTTTGGTTCTGAATGTCGAATAGAT
>QXVZ01017662.1:0-11719 GCA_008931825.1 Phallusia fumigata | reverse complement strand
TCTGGCATGTTAAAAAAGTTTAACGCAAGCGATACTCCTCGCATCGGCACACTTTTCCAAGTTAGTAACCCACCAACCAACAGTTCACTCAGCCCTTTAAGGGTGTTTTAGAGGAAAGATGGCTTGACTAATTTCTATGCAATTTTATCCTTATAATCATTCCCCAATACGCCTATGCTGTTGTTTAATGCGTTAACCAATAGAATGATTTTAATATTCTTTGCATATATTTTACCCGCAAAACCTGAATGCTGTTGTCTTGGTGCATTATTGTGCGTTAATGTGCGCTTGGGCGTGTTCATGTTTTTTTTAAAGAGTCACTTGTTTTAGCAAATTTTAGATTAAATTAGATATCTTGCAAAGTGGTGTTTTAGTTTGATTATCTTTTTATTTCAGAGTGCTGCGGAAAATACAGCAGTAAACACTCTCGAAAGCTGTGACAAAATGTGCTGGGAGAAACTAGAACAAAAAAACGTAAGTGTTAAATAACTTTCCGGCATTGCCAACAACGTCAATGCTAAAATCAAACAGTTCAACACAATTTGACGCAAAACCAAAACCGTGCTGCGAAAAATAAGTTCCAACGTTACCACTCGCAGAATGTGTAGGGCTACTTTTATTTTAGGTGACGGGGCCGTATTTTGAAGAAGATGTCATCGCATCAATTATCGAAGAGGTTGAAACATCCGTGATGGATCACTTTGAATCTCGAGTGCTGCTCGGAGAACCCACTTTCAAAGACGATCTACGAGTAAAACTAAAAAATAGGATCCATCAACAAACACTGGTTTTTAGACAACAGAACGAAAACAAACGGGTAAGTTCACAGTAGCTCCAATCTTNTCTGGCATGTTAAAAAGGTTTAACTCAAGTGATGCCCCTCGTATCGGCACACTTTTCCAAGTTAGTAATCCACCAACCAACTTCACTCAGCCCTTTAAGGGTGTTTTAAAGGAAAGATGGCTTGACTAATTTCTATGCAATTTTATCCTTATAATCATTCCCCAATCCGCCTATGCTGTTGTTTAATGCGTTAACCAATAGAATGATTTTAATATTCTTTGCATATATTTTACCCGCAAAACCTGAATGCTGTTGTCTAGGTGCGTTATTGTGCGGTAATGTGCGCTTCGGCGTGTTCATGTTTTTTTTAAAGAGTTACTTGTTTTAGCAAATTTTAGATTAAATTAGATATCTTGCAAAGTGGTGTTTTAATTTGATTATCTTTTTTATTTCAGAGTGCTGCGGAAAATACAGCAGTAAACACTCTCGAAAGCTGTGACAAAATGTGCAGGGAGAAACTAGAACAAAAAAACGTAAGTGTTAAATAACTTTCCGGCATTGCCAACAACGTCAATGCTAAAATCAAACAGTTCAACACAATTTGACGCAAAACCAAAACCGTGCTGCGAAAAATAAGTTCCAACGTTACCACTCGCAGAATGTGTAGGGCTACTTTTATTTTAGGTGACGGGGCCGTATTTTGAAGAAGATGTCATCGCATCAATTATCGAAGAGGTTGAAACATCCGTGATGGATCACTTTGAATCTCGAGTGCTGCTCGGAGAACCCACTTTCAAAGACGATCTACGAGTAAAACTAAAAAATAGGATCCATCAACAAACACTGGTTTTTAGACAACAGAACGAAAACAAACGGGTAAGTTCACAGTAGCTCCAATCTTTAATTGTTACCTATTTTTGTCTGACGTCTTTGTTTAAGAAAGAGTTGTTCAAATTCGTCAAACTTTTATACACGATAGACAGGTTTCTGAGAGTTTTCATGACATTGTTTTACCCCAGTTAACCCCTATCGCAAAATTACCACATGCTCCAAAATTGCCGAATTAAAAAAATCTTTGTGTGAAACGTTCGGTGTATCCAACTAAAAAAATAACTACGCTAACAGTCCTGCCCTTAATGTCATTTAGATGACATACTCTGGTTTTACAACAGCACATACAACCGATACATATAAACTAGGTATAAAATTTAGGCATTACGTTTTTCGCCACAAACCAATATAGAAGTCAACTTAGAAACCATCTTTTTTGCATTTAAAGATGAAGGTAAACCAATCCTTCGAAAAAAAGGTGGAAAAAGAGAGCGAAGAATATGCTAAGAAACTACGCAGTAAGGTATGTCAAGCGATGTTTTTAGCATGTGGTGGCTCGTTTGTTAGCTTACAGCGCGGTCCATCTTTGGGTCGCAAGTCCATATAAGGCGGTTTTGCCGGTAAGTACTTAAGAATTATATTAATTGCTATTTGTAAAAAATATTTTCACAAAACTATACTCATGAAATGTTTTTGGTCGCGAATCTTCGGGACTATTTTTTGTTGGTTGCGCCAAAAAGTATTCGCTGACCCATGATTTACAGTATTGGGTAGGCCGGCCTTTGTTTTGCCGACGGGCGGAAAGGCCTAATGACCAGAACCAGTACTTCAAAAGTCATTTCGCCCATACGATTTATTACGATTAGGTGTTCAATGTGTATGCGTGTAACCTGCCATAGTGATTTGAAACATTATCTATTCCTGATGCCAATATTTTCTAGACAATGTGTGTGGAAACGTTGGATTTTACTGTCCTGGAAACAGAAAATACAGAGGAAAAGAATCAGATTATCGCCGCTTTTCACGAAAAAAACAAATATTCGAACAAAAGTTTTAAGGAAGACATACAGAATCGTTTACATAATGAGTTGGATCATCGCTTCTGGGCGTTCTCACACGAACTTTTCGGGAAACAAGTATGTTCAACAACTTAAAATAGTTAAACCGACTTTTGATGCTGTCTTTTGTTGAGTTGTAACCTAGGCATAAGGCTTCCATGCGCCCGAATGCGTATCCAGGCCAAATTTTCTTTTAAATATAAGACTAATTGGAAATTCAAATTAACAATGAGCTTAATAGCAAACATAGGCCAATACCTATAAAGGACCAATAAACTTTTGTAACTATCATCAAAAAGTCTGGTGGACGTAACTCTTATATTTCCTTTCGGTTGGAGTTTTGGCTATTTTTTTTCTGACACCTTTTATTGCCACTTATATTTTGGAAACACTTATTGTCCAACATTACAGGACAGCTAAGTGCTGTCGTCCATCAGCGACCAATCCATAGGATTCCAATAACTAAATGACAACCGGGCAATTCGTAATTTTCTTCAGGCAATGTAAAGTCACAAAATAAGGTATAATAAATCGCATTTTACTGAACAGCAGTGNCAACAGTTCACTCAGCCCTTTAAGGGTGTTTTAGAGGAAAGATGGCTTGACTAATTTCTATGCAATTTTATCCTTATAATCATTCCCCAATACGCCTATGCTGTTGTTTAATGCGTTAACCAATAGAATGATTTTAATATTCTTTGCATATATTTTACCCGCAAAACCTGAATGCTGTTGTCTTGGTGCATTATTGTGCGTTAATGTGCGCTTGGGCGTGTTCATGTTTTTTTTAAAGAGTCACTTGTTTTAGCAAATTTTAGATTAAATTAGATATCTTGCAAAGTGGTGTTTTAGTTTGATTATCTTTTTATTTCAGAGTGCTGCGGAAAATACAGCAGTAAACACTCTCGAAAGCTGTGACAAAATGTGCTGGGAGAAACTAGAACAAAAAAACGTAAGTGTTAAATAACTTTCCGGCATTGCCAACAACGTCAATGCTAAAATCAAACAGTTCAACACAATTTGACGCAAAACCAAAACCGTGCTGCGAAAAATAAGTTCCAACGTTACCACTCGCAGAATGTGTAGGGCTACTTTTATTTTAGGTGACGGGGCCGTATTTTGAAGAAGATGTCATCGCATCAATTATCGAAGAGGTTGAAACATCCGTGATGGATCACTTTGAATCTCGAGTGCTGCTCGGAGAACCCACTTTCAAAGACGATCTACGAGTAAAACTAAAAAATAGGATCCATCAACAAACACTGGTTTTTAGACAACAGAACGAAAACAAACGGGTAAGTTCACAGTAGCTCCAATCTTTAATTGTTACCTATTTTTGTCTGACGTCTTTGTTTAAGAAAGAGTTGTTCAAATTCGTCAAACTTTTATACACGATAGACAGGTTTCTGAGAGTTTTCATGACATTGTTTTACCCCAGTAAACCCCTATCGCAAAATTACCACATGCTCCAAAATTGCCGAATTAAAAAAATCTTTGTGTGAAACGTTCGGTGTATCCAACTAAAAAAATAACTACGCTAACAGTCCTGCCCTTAATGTCATTTAGATGACATACTCTGGTTTTACAACAGCACATACAACCGATACATATAAACTAGGTATAAAATTTAGGCATTACGTTTTTCGCCACAAACCAATATAGAAGTCAACTTAGAAACCATCTTTTTTGCATTTAAAGATGAAGGTAAACCAATCCTTCGAAAAAAAGGTGGAAAAAGAGAGCGAAGAATATGCTAAGAAACTACGCAGTAAGGTATGTCAAGCGATGTTTTTAGCATGTGGTGGCTCGTTTGTTAGCTTACAGCGCGGTCCATCTTTGGGTCGCAAGTCCATATAAGGCGGTTTTGCCGGTAAGTACTTAAGAATTATATTAATTGCTATTTGTAAAAAATATTTTCACAAAACTATACTCATGAAATGTTTTTGGTCGCGAATCTTCGGGACTATTTTTTGTTGGTTGCGCCAAAAAGTATTCGCTGACCCATGATTTACAGTATTGGGTAGGCCGGCCTTTGTTTTGCCGACGGGCGGAAAGGCCTAATGACCAGAACCAGTACTTCAAAAGTCATTTCGCCCATACGATTTATTACGATTAGGTGTTCAATGTGTATGCGTGTAACCTGCCATAGTGATTTGAAACATTATCTATTCCTGATGCCAATATTTTCTAGACAATGTGTGTGGAAACGTTGGATTTTACTGTCCTGGAAACAGAAAATACAGAGGAAAAGAATCAGATTATCGCCGCTTTTCACGAAAAAAACAAATATTCGAACAAAAGTTTTAAGGAAGACATACAGAATCGTTTACATAATGAGTTGGATCATCGCTTCTGGGCGTTCTCACACGAACTTTTCGGGAAACAAGTATGTTCAACAACTTAAAATAGTTAAACCGACTTTTGATGCTGTCTTTTGTTGAGTTGTAACCTAGGCATAAGGCTTCCATGCGCCCGAATGCGTATCCAGGCCAAATTTTCTTTTAAATATAAGACTAATTGGAAATTCAAATTAACAATGAGCTTAATAGCAAACATAGGCCAATACCTATAAAGGACCAATAAACTTTTGTAACTATCATCAAAAAGTCTGGTGGACGTAACTCTTATATTTCCTTTCGGTTGGAGTTTTGGCTATTTTTTTTCTGACACCTTTTATTGCCACTTATATTTTGGAAACACTTATTGTCCAACATTACAGGACAGCTAAGTGCTGTCGTCCATCAGCGACCAATCCATAGGATTCCAATAACTAAATGACAACCGGGCAATTCGTAATTTTCTTCAGGCAATGTAAAGTCACAAAATAAGGTATAATAAATCGCATTTTACTGAACAGCAGTGACGTGGTATTTTGAGACGCATAACTGGCCAAAATTACTTTACGGATCGCAAAAAATATGTGCACGGACCGCATACGGCCTAGTGCCGACATTTTAACCACCCAGAGGTAGACGAATCAGACCTTGCAGCTGTGATTTCATCTTGTCGCAGTCATATACGGTTGTGACGTCACTTATTACGTTTTCGTGTATTTTTGCCGAAACTTTGTTTGCACTCAAAAGACGTGATAGCACATTTACACTTTTCAGACAAAGGCAAGACAATCTATGGAAACACTTGTGCAAGATTCATTGAAGGAGTTCGATAAAGCTTTGTCTCAATACGTAAGTCGTTTTGCGGTAAATTTTTCAACAAACGTTTGCTAAAATCAATGGTTCCCAATCGGCAGGCAACGCAGGAAGGTCACAAAACAAATTATCAAGATAATTTAGAAAGCGCAAAGGAGCAAGCTAAACATTTCTTCATGGAAAGAAGCACATACAGCCCAAAGTTCACTGAATCTTATGAAAACCAGTTGTTACGAACATTAGACAAGTATATTGATGAAAAGACAATTGAAAAAGAAGCCGAGATCGTAAGGAGTTTGAAAAACGATATCCTTTGAAGTAAAAAAGCTTGATACTAAACCACTTTTTGTCTTTTTGTCTAATCTAGACAAAAGAAAAGATGAGAAGTTACTCCACACTGGAAAAAATACAGACAGCATACAAAGAAAAGATAGTAAGTAAAAATCATAACCTCACTAAATATTTGTAACGTAAAAAGCGGTTCCTTTGCAGTTCATCCTCACTAACAACAATTTTATCTAAATTAAGAAAGAAAAGTTGAAAGCCGACACTTATATGACTGACGAAGAGTTAAACAACTTGGGTAAAGAATGTCGTGATGCTGCTGAAAAGGAGTTTGAAGAAGAATGTCCACTAGAATTTAGGACAAAACTTGATAGTTTTTTTAAAAATGAGATGCAGGGACTCAAGTATCACAATGAAAGTTTGAAGGTGGGTGTCATATTAACATGATATAATATACGACAATTTGAATAAAGCACCACAAACCAATTGAATTGTTGATGTATTTAGACTAGGTCTTTTCTTGGTTTCGAACAACGGTCTTCGCAGTGGTTGCAATTCTATTGTACAGAAATGAAACAGGTATGCATGTAACGACACATTGCGACAGCGGTTTATTTGTGTAGGAACCTATTTTTTTTCTCAGTCAATGTTGGATAAAATCGCACAAGATGAGTTTGAAACAAAACACGAAGAAATTTTGAAAAGAGCGTTACAGGGGTTTGACGAACAAGCAAAAGGCGGAGAAAATCTTACGGAACAAAAAAATTATTGCAAAGGACAACTTAAGGATTCAATTATGGCCGAACATGATTATTACCTTCTTGAACTGTTAAAAAAACAGGTAATTAGCTTCGTGCGACAATTTTTAGCTGCTACAACGTTTACCATTTTTCGCAGGAAAGTGCGAACGACGAAATTTTAATCCAATGTGAAAGATGTCAGCAAACATACGTAGATTATATGACAGAGGTAAAAGTGTTTTTATCTGTTTAGTCATTTCTTTGTTTTTTCTAACATTAACAGCTTTAAAACAAAACTTGACCATACAAATACAGAAATTAACAAAACCAGTTGATGAAGAATGGTTTGAAACAGTTCACGAGCAAGCATCTCAAATTGCTTTATTTCAATTCGACGTATCCAATGCCGGGAAAAAGGAAAAGGAAAAAAAAGAGCTGGAGAAATGGTTACAAGAGAAAAAAAATGATTTCTTGGCAGAAAATATGGACAAAGAAGTAAATAAATAAAAATTGAAACAATAATTACGATTGCCGCGTTTTCAATCACCGCATCTGTGAATATTTTGTCATAATTATGGGTCCATACCATTTCGCAGTGGTAACCTAAATAAGTAAATAGCGATGTACAGTAAAAGACAGTGCGTCACTGCGAATTTGTACATTTTTTTCAGAAACTGGCAAAACAATCAGCTTCCAAAAATGTCCAGGCAGCGGTTCATTATTACCAGAAGACAATGAACGAGGTGGGCTTTACATGACTATTTGGTAAAAGTAACGTAAACGCATCAAATAGTAATAATAAATCAACTTTAAAGATGTGCCTAACGAAGTATGTTGAAACCTCCAAACTAACGAGGGAGCACGATTGGGTACAAAAAGAAACTTTGAAAATTTTTGAATCGGAATCATCCAAACAAAAAATGTACAAGCACAAGGATTGGGAGGCGGAAGTTTTAAAGAAGATCCATTCCAAGTTTACATTGTTAGAAGACAAAAATGAATACCATCTGGTAACACATGAATTAAGAAAAATAAATTTTACAATTTAGACACGAATGCAGACCAACCACGTCGTAGATTTGTAAATTGACGACATTAATTTTTTATTTCAAATTAAGATTCATCCCATCTCGATTTTTAGCTGTTCCCAACCAAAACTTTGGCATAACTTTTTTTATTTGTTGTTTTATTGGCCTATGTGTTTAGAACCAAACAAAAGACCAAATTAAAAAACAGAAAAATGAACTTGTCAAGGAGTACTCAGAAAAAATTCATGCGGTAAGACAATCTTTTGATATTTTTAAGCAGGAAGTCGAAGGTATAAGGTCCGACTCCGACTTCTAGTATTACTCGGGTGACGGCCCCGACTCGTAGTATTTTTAAAAGTCTATGTACTTAAGGTCATCATTCCGGTTGATTAACAGGATAAAAAAGTGAAACAAATTTTCTCAAAATACGAAATCTGATAAACAATGAACTAAAAGCATTGCCAACACTTTCCAAAAATGTCCTGTTTAAAAAACATTTTGCTTAATTGTGCAAAATCGGCTACAAAGATTTAATTGGACTTAAGGATCAGAGTCGGATAAAAAGATTCCGATTCCGACTCCTAGTATTCATAGAAGTCCGACTCCGACTTCATCCAAACCTCCGGCTTCGCACGACTTCGACTCTGTCACCCTGTTTTTAAGTCACATAAAACAAAACTGGGAATTTGACACAAACTTGCGTCAATTTGTTTACCAATTTCATACCCTGACCTTACGGCAATTTTTCATGTTTCTGATATAATTTTATCAGGAGNTCATCACACACGTAGGGTGAAAAGGCCACCACAAATATTGCTAAGGGAGAAGTTTGCCTTCAGTGAATCGCGGTTTACCGGTAAACCTACGCAATAATCCCAGTTTTTTACAACCGACGTGTTTTGTTCCTGTAGTCACGCACATTTAGTCGTTGGATACATGCCACTTTTTTTTTATTAGTCGTTGGATATATGCAACTTTTAACAAAAAGCCTGTTTTAATTTTTTGTTGTTTAACGACGCCACAAAACTCATAGTGATTGTAACAACTGCAACAGTTGTTTCTAAAACGCACGCAATTACGGCTTAATACGTCCTTGTTCAGCAGGTCTAGAAACTGACAGCATTTACTGCACAGTTTCTATTGAAAGCCCAAAGGTGGAAATTTAGTTACAGTATTTCCCTTAACCTAAAGTCCACCTGCTTGAGCGTAGGCGTGACTCCCTAACATCATGACCACAATGATAAAACTGTATTTTCTTGCACAGGCGATAAGTGAAAGATGGACACAGAAAGGGAAACTGAAAGAACTGCGTCGAATTAATGGTGTGCTTAAAGAAGAATACATCACTAAATTGAAAGAGATTTCCGAAGAGCCTGAGCACGAATTGAGGCTAATGCGAGCACTGCAGGAAGCGCATATTTCAATAGAAGAAAATATCAGAGGATGCGTAATACAGTAGGCATTCGAACCATAAAACGTGTAAATAGTTTATTCACATTCTTACTTGTTTGCAAAAAAACAGAGTAAGCTGCGGAGTATACACGTATACGTAGTCTGATCATTGAATGTGTCATCTATGTACAATCTCTATTACGCCTTTAATTTCCGCTGTAGTTTTTGCTGCGTTGAAAATTTCACGTTTGTTTTACTGCATTAACTTTATGATGATTGTTTTGCAGCAGTAATTTAAAACCACATACAAACGCGTTGTTTAGCGCAGTACTTAACTGTAAACTATGTAACTTTTTTTTGAAATATGGGCTGTATTTTCTTTAATTGACAAGTAATAAATGCATTCCGAAATCTTAAGCTGTAAATATTTTCCCCATACATTCTTGTTATATGACCATGCCCAGCACTAGATCGAAATTACTGTGATCAAGGTCTCAGTGTATAAGTGGAAACAGAAGCAAGAGATAGATACAGATGCTGTCGGATAATAAATTTGTTGCCTGTCGGATAAAATTGCTACTTTTTAAAAACCGGACCTTAGGTACTGTGAAAAATTTCATATAGGCCAGAGAGACTTGACTAAATGACCATAAGAGTGTTCCAGTCTGGTGCAAATATCTTTGTTACAAACTTGTGCTGCCTGCTATAATATCGTGTGACGCTTATTCCTGAACTGGTGGTTCTTTTGTGCTAAATACAGTTATCTATGCGGCAAACCCATATCGCTGTTTAAGTTGACATTTGGGAATAAGATCGTATCTGCTCACGTGGTGACGAATATCACGCAAGTGATTTGTCCCATTGCAACCAAACCACTCGGGGACGCCAGATATCCACTCTCGGTTTAACCAGTAAACAATATTGTTGATTGGTAAACTCAACGTTAAGTTGGACGAGCACTGGGCCGAATCATCAAAGGCGTTCGACCCATACCGATAAGGTTAGAAACAAGGGATTTATACTCGGCAGCGTGCCGGATTCTTACCTTGTAAAAAAGGAAAAAAAACAAACATTTCGAATGTTGCAAAAGTTTTAGCAAAACAGTTATTTTCAGGTATTTTTTTAGAGAGTTCAAAGCAGCTCTTAGTGTGTCCCGCTGCCACTTATTCGACTATATTTGTAATCGAATCGTCACGCCAGTTTCGGTTATAGCGGGACGAGGAATTACGTCACGTCTGGCGAAACGCAACTCGGAAAGTTGAGATTTGCGTCGTGTCAGATTTCTTACCCGTTTTAACCGATACGATTTGCCAGGATTAAAGCACATGACTGCATCAAAATTGCTTGAAAGAATACCAAACTTATTAAAGTGTTCCTGCCCTAAAATTCAATGCTAAGTAATTGTATTTGTGAAGGATAGGGGCAGCAGTAGATAACAGATGGCCTGTTGCAAAACGATATCCGCGTTGTTTTATTAGAACGCGCCAAATGGGGCTTGTAAAATCAACAGCATACGGTGACCAGTGTATAGGTGCGTTTAGAAGACCAGCAGTCGTTTGTTTATGGACGAGTTCGTCCACGGCCACAGAACAATGCCTTTAGCCGCCGGTGAGTTATTTATGTACATGGTAGGGCAGGGTAAAATGGTGAGCGCGGTATTTGGCTATCAGAACGCCAGAAGTGATAAAACCGTATAAAGCGTAGCAGCCTAGATTTGTCTTCGGCATCCGTTGGCTCTGCCTGTTGTTTCAGCATCAGCTTGTTATCAGTTTTCGATTACAGTCCACAAACACGTTGATTATCGTACTTTTGTTAGGTCTCTAACTCGTCGGTAGTTATCTTAGCAAATACAGTGCTGTGTGAATCGTCGAGTTCGAGTCAAAGAAAGGCAAAACGATAAAGTCAAGTGAGAACGTCAAGTGAAAGGGCCGAACGCATAAAAAGCCGTGTCGCGTAACGGGACGGTGTTTATACATAACAATAGCGGCGACTATAGGCTTGTGAGCAAAGTTACAAATACAATCTACGTCACATTCAGTTGCACTGAGCTGGCAGGTTGACGGCAGAAGTGAAGTGTTCAAGAGGCATCATTTAGCCCGGCTACGAGCAGTAAAATTGGAAGGTAGGGTAGTTATCGTCTCCCTACAGATACTTAAATGTGCAGTTTTGTCGCTGTGCGCTTCGCTTGTCAACTCGGCCCGCAATTGACAGCCAACTATATATAACTAAGCGCCCGTGTTTGTTGTTGCATATCCATAAGCAGTCATGTGCGATTGTGTGTGACATAAAAAGCGCCAAATAACAGCTGAAGCCGCCTATGAAGTTCCAAGAGCGTAAAGAGGAAACGGCAATTCAGTTGCAGTGCAGGTCGGCTCTGTTTAGTATACCTGAGTTTGAATGCAAAACCTGGAACGAGGACAACACACGTCGACGAGGAGGTATGAATAATACCA
>QXVZ01017660.1:0-21651 GCA_008931825.1 Phallusia fumigata | reverse complement strand
AGGTCGTGGATCGAAGGCCGGTATGAGAGCAGGTAAGTGACGTTTGATCGTGTGTTCGTCATCCCAGCTCTTTCCGCCGCCCCCAGAACTATTGCTATGGGTGTTGCTGTTATTTTTCCCCACCAGTTCTACGCCTAGCAGTGCGGCGGTCGAGGCGAGGTCACTTTCGGACAGTTCGTCGTTTTCGTCATCTTGCATCTGATCAGAATGGTTGAGTTATGAAAACTACCTAGTATGCTGATTGGTTGAAAGGATTGTTGCCAATACAACAGCCTTGCCTTACAGCAAATACACCCAACCACTTGGATAGTATTAGGCAAGTACAGTTTTACAGTATATGGTAAAAAAAAGTTTAGGTTGATATCATACTAATAAAAAATATGAATGGATTTCGTCCCAGAATTTTTTAAATATTGCAAACGTTTTGACAATTGCTGTTGTCATCATCAGCAGCAGCTTGAAACCGAGGCGATGATAACAGCGAATGTCGTTTTAATTAGGCTATTCAATATAATTCTGTGACAAAAAGCATCAACTAAGCTCCTGTTTTTATCGACAAAAATCGATCAAGGTTTGAAAGTAACATGAGCATACGAGAACGTGAGCTTTCATCGCTGAATCTGTTTTTTGGGCAATTACGAAGAAACTGAGGTTGATTTTTAATTTATCGATCTTACCAAAACGTCATCAAACTCGTCATCATCTTCGTTTTCGTCATCTAAATTGTCGTCATCCATCTGAGCGAGGATAGCTGCACTTGGGTCGCAGTCGTTCACCAAGCAACGGAGGAAATCTAACAAGAAACATGATAAGCACGATTTACATTTAGCCATAAATCCGACGAGAATCTGTGCCAGATGTTGCAGTATATAAGGTCTGTGGTGCTTTTTGTTCCATTGTTTCCCAACGTTTGGGTCGCCTGTTCTTGTAATGAAGTTTTTTTTGTAGTTTACGTTTTGGTTTTGCTCACCTATTGAACAGTTGCCGAAACGTAATTGTATAAAATTGACATCATTCATTGTTACTATTTGTGATATTAAAATGTAAAAAACTTAATTAAAAAAAAACTACTAGAATCGCCTTAAAAATATTGGAAACCACTTTTAATATTGTACATAATGCTTTTTACTAGTACAGAAAGCACTTTGTTCGGTACCTGTACTTTCGATTTTTGACTTATCCAATCCGTTACCAGCAGTATTTCCTAATCTTTAGGCATAATTACCTTCGNAAGGTCTGTGGTGCTTTTTGTTCCATTGTTTCCCAACGTTTGGGTCGCCTGTTCTTGTAATGAAGTTTTTTTTGTAGTTTACGTTTTGGTTTTGCTCACCTATTGAACAGTTGCCGAAACGTAATTGTATAAAATTGACATCATTCATTGTTACTATTTGTGATATTAAAATGTAAAAAACTTAATTAAAAAAAAACTACTAGAATCGCCTTAAAAATATTGGAAACCACTTTTAATATTGTACATAATGCTTTTTACTAGTACAGAAAGCACTTTGTTCGGTACCTGTACTTTCGATTTTTGACTTATCCAATCCGTTACCAGCAGTATTTCCTAATCTTTAGGCATAATTACCTTCGTTATCGTTGTTGGCGTTGGCTGACAATGCCTGAGTTAAGGCCTGCAGGACAGAGTTGCTGCTGACAATAGCTGAAGGTTGAAGTGATTCGCTCGTTACTGTGACTGGCATGGAGAGATTGGGAACACTCTGTGCTGTTGTGAGCGGGTTGGAAGCTGAAACATAATATGGCGTCAACTATCTCAAAGTCGAAATAACGCGGTAGGTTAGACATTCTAATAATACACAAAAACAACCTGTACTTGTGTTAAAAAGGCATTCGCAATTGATTAATAATGAGGTAAAGTTAACAGCGAGATATCTGTTCTCCTTGTTCACAAATCTTTACAATGTAACAAAAACTCAGGGTTGACTAGAATTACAACATCTGTTTTTGTATGATCTTATAGCGAATAAGTAGCGATTTCTTGTGTTTTTAACATAACACGAGGCGGACCACTTAATTGGATACCACGTGTAGTGCGGCGCATATGTAAACGAGTTTGAAACAATATTTTCGTTCTAAGCGGCCGTGAACGTTAGGAAGTATTGTGACCCTAACGGTATCGGGCGGAAAGCCGAAGTACAAAACGATTTGGCTTGCAACAACTATGCTGCTGTGTCATTGGCATTTTTAATGTCTATTAGCGTTTATTTCTATGCAAAATGATCTTTTCTTCGAAAACAAACCCGCATGTTGATGGTCATGTGACTAGTTGTTTGTCAAAAACAGATATGGTACATGTACAGTAGCAGTCTTAACTAATAGCTCACAATACAAACCGTACACTTCAAAATGTTAGGTTCAAATGTTTACCATTTGTGGAAATGTATGTGTGTGCGTATTGACTGTGGCAACCTCATTAGCTCACCAATCTCTTTACTTGACACCTAATCTCAAAGCACAAAATAAATATCTAACCGGCCCCGGAAAGCGGGCATAAATTTTCGATCGCAACCTGCTCACCTGACGTATCCGTGACGTCACGAGCAAGCGAGTCTTCCTCGCTGTTGCTGAGGTTGTTGACGTTGAGCACGGCGGGTGCGCGGGTCATGTTGTGTGTGAAACTCTCCATCATCTGCGAAGCTTCCTGTGACGACGAGAGGTTGGGAACGCTCACACTCGCTGTCACCTGTCAATCAAAATCACGTGATACACAACATAGATTTTCGAATCTGAAATACAGAAACTAGCCTTTCAACTTGCAATAACCTTAAATCCAGTTAAATTAAATTTTTCCTTTTTTGGGCGTGGGTAAACTGGGGTCAAAAGTTACAGCGGAAACAAACCGGCATTAGACAAAAAAGCGTAGGGAAAAGATTATGTTGCCACGACATGCAAAGATACCCATAATAATATTTAAAATATCATGGAAAAAAGAAAAAGATTTAAGTTTTGTTTAAAAAAACATTTCAGGATTTTCAAAAACATTTTAATGTTTTCTGATCGTCATCTCGGCTAATAAGAGGCAATAATCGTCTTACTGGTTCCCCTGACGATAGCAGAAGGTGATTCCCCTCATTGCTGTTGCTCGATCGATGGGAGGATGACGAACCACTGGACGGGCGAAGGGAAAATTTCTGAAAAAAAAATTGGCTAATGTTTAAGTTGTCATAGTGAATACAATTCGATCCAAAAAAACAATATTGGTGTGGGCAAAAAGACTGCTGTATCTTTCAGATCTTTGGATTTATAAAATAAGCTAATCCTTAATTATCCCCCAACAATTAGCCAACGTCTTGATAAAGCAACAAAACCAAAAAAACGATAATCTAATTTCCCCCTGAAAAATGTTAAATTACCACTTTTGGGGGCAATCATCCAAAGGTAAGAAACACTGCTCTAATCTGTCTATAAAAACACCACAATTCTAGTCGATTCTAGTGGTGGTGGCCACCCCACTGAAAATTTCTAGGGTGGCAGCCATTATAAAAATTCTATGCTGCCACCCCAGAAACTTCCTGGATTCATTATAACTAGTTTACAGGCAAGCGACGTGCGAGGCAAGCGACGTAAATTTATTTTCGTTCATTTAATTACGCAGGAGGACGTCCAATTTTGCACGTCTCTTGTGATATATAGCCTAAACCGATATTGTTAGCGATAACAGAGAGTATAATGACTTTATAAACCAGTAGGTGTATGTTGTGTAATTGGATCACGTGTCAGACCGCTTGGATTTGATAGTTTCGCCACCCCACACGAAAAAAAATTACCTTTTCCATTTCGCTATGAACCGACTCCAACGAGACACTCTTTTGTCCAGGAGGACTCGAAGCGATCGATTCACTCTCCTTGGACTGTGAGGATGCGGAGGTAGTGGTGGTGAGACTGCTCATGNCGCATCGCGATATTAAAAAAATGCAAAAATGCCATTGTGAAAAAATGTTACCATAAGATCGAGAGGAACTTTTCTGAAACATGTGTTATCTGTTCCTGCAGGGTTTTTTTGGCATACTGTGGATTTATCATTTGAAACTTTTCGTTGCGATCATAATACAACCGAAATTTCGAAACGCCCTGTTTCGAGAACCTCCAGATCAAATCCACTTCACATGCACATTCAGCATTGCTCACGTTCTTACCATAGAGAGAACGGAACGTTGTGACTTTTGCGAGTCTGCCGTGTTGTTGCCTTCCTTGCTTTGCGAGTTTCGACCGCCGTCGCCGTTCTTCGCATTGCTGTTACGGTGGTTGAGACGGTAATTCCTGTACGAACCCATCGGCGCCTCGGATGCGTGGCGGGTATAAAACTATGAAACATTCAGGATTCAAATTGTTGTTACGAATGCGGGATGCACTTTTTAGTGACGGTTTACTTCTTGCATCACTTACGACAGTAAATGTTACTTAAACGCTGAGCCACGGTTGACAGAAAAAAAGTTTGGACCAATACTCGCAGTTTTTGTGCTAAACTAATACAGCTAGAGTCGGGGTTCTCAATCGGGAATTCCCTTCTAGGGGTGAATTCTGTATTTGCAATAAGGGATTTTAGGTAAAAATGTTTAGTATTTATACAAAATCCGAAAATAAGTGGGAAACGAGTTTTTACATTTCAGTGCATCCCAACGTGTGTGTCGCGGCCCAAAACTGAATCGTCCGAAATTACTTGTGGGTCGCCTGTTTTTGTAAAGCGCTAAGTTATCAATTTTGTTTCGAAGTTTTGTTCTGTTTATTGCCCGCAACGTTAACTTGTTGGGAAAATCGCAAAATTTGGAACTGAATTCAACAACGCGAACGTCACTGCAAACCTGTTCGTATCTTGGGTGTCGGCTCGCGTTGTGAAATCGATTGTTTCTCATCAGTGACGACAGCACGCCGTGTCTGGATGAGGGGGCGGGCGGGCGTTGGGAATCCCCCTTACCCCCATCGTCATCCGGGGACGCCAACTTTAAGTCGTATTTTCCGTCCGCCCCCATTCGGTAGAGGTTGGATACACCGTTGTCCCAAGTCACATCAAGCCAACCTGGAGGAAGAGAAAGGTTTTCGGGGTTGAATGGAACCTTGAAAATGCCAAAGGATGTTTTTGGACATTAAAATAGAACCACAATGTGAAACAATTTATTTATGGTTAATAAAAACTGGATATGTTTTGTGAGCTGCAGACAGTGCACACTGCTCCGACCTGTAAGGTCTCATCTTTGCAGCTGGTGACAGGACATTGGCCGTTTAGGCTAGTCTAGGCAAATTACAGCACTCCAGTTTGTTGTGAGTAATCATTATTGGCTTTTTGCTGTTATATGGATATGTTTTAGTTTCACATTACGTGTGCATTTTATGGCAACATATCTAACTTAAACTTCCAGTTAGTTTTGGGGTGGGGACAGTGACTGTCATTTTTCGTTTAACAAGTTTACCATTGACGACGGCAGCATTGACAGTGCCAACATTTTTCCCATCTTGATTTCGCCATTTCCAGTCAGGACCTCTCACTACACGAGCGCCTGGCACCATCTGCTTCAGAGTCTACAAACAAAATACCTTGTTGTTGACGTACAAACTCCGGGAAGATTTGGAAGTGAGAAGGGTACAAGGAGATGCAGCGGATAAAGGGAGATGGACGCAGAAAGTTAGCTCCGACAGCCCAACATCGGCCGAATTACAACATGGTATCAAATGGACTACCCAGCGAATTGCACCGAGTGGCCTTAAAACAACCTATTACGATCCTAAGTGGTATTTGTGATAAAAAGTTTCTACGATATTTCATGAACTCATCAAGAAAATGCAAGGTAGTGCTTGTTTGTAGAACGTTTTTTTCGTTTCGCAAAAGTTCACGATGATGACAACAGCGTTTGTCGAAACGTAGAAAATGTTTTACACACAAGTACTCGCTTGTTTTTTTCTTATTGAGACCACTTAAAACCGTGAATTGAGTATCTACGTGCAAGGACTCAATTTTTTTGAATCAATGCTATCCCTTAACATTACAAAACAAGTCCCATACAATGTTAAGCAAGCATGGCACTTTCCACAACTTACCTGGGATTTTAGAAGCTTTCTCTGCTTCCTGTGGCTGGATCCCGGTTGATCGTCACAAACGCCAGTCACAAGTCCGTACATCTCGAATCCCGACACAGATAGATAAGCCATCTGTTGGCTAGAATTCTTGCCGTTCTGCTGTATACGGAAGTGCCGCCAACCCTTCGTTTCTCCTGCTTGTAGAGGAATTTGCCAACTCGCTGTTGACCTGTATAACAAAAGTGTCAACCGTATGAAATGATGTATATCACAAATGAATTTATGCAGGCTCTTCCAGCAAATATATTTGCGTACCGACGTTTCGACGTCCTATTCATAGGTCGTCCTCCTTAGGGTAACACTCCCATTCACCCTGAGGAAAACGACCTATGTATATAGGCAACAGTTTATTTAATTTGTGCTGGCCATTATTGGACGAGTGAATGATAGTTTGGCCGATTATGGGCCATGTCACACTTTTTTTCTTATTGGGTCATTTTCCCCGACTTTGTTTGTCCAAGACAAGCGAGTGCGGGGAAACGAGGAAGACCCTGTTTAACAATGTCACATGTACATACACATTCATAAAATATTTTGTGTAAGCATGTATGTCGTATATGCATCGAACGTATTAACACGCACACACTCTCACTCAGGATCACTTGAAAACAGTTTACTGTTAATGACCAAGTTACTTCAACTCTTGAAATTCAAGTCATTCATCCATAAGATTTGATTTTGTTTGAACGATGCTTAAGTTTTTGTTAGCAAAATGAGGTTACTGAACATAAACAAAAAAAGCAATAAAACAGACAAAAATCTATTTGAGCGAGTAACAAAACAACCTACCCCGGTTCATTAAGGGACTGATCGTCGTTATGTGTTACAAGGGTCGTCCAGTTTAGACCGTCTTTGGAAGCTTGTAGGAGCCAGCTTCGCAGAGCTGATTTGCTGTAACCACGCGAGTGTCGGATCGTGTACATGGAAGGAATTATCCATAAACCTAAGGGAGAAAAAAAAGTACTGCTTAAAGAGGGACTCGGCTTGTTCTCACAGCGACGTGAATACGACTTTTATGCACGACGAAACATCGGACTAAACATTGTCGGAAATGTGTCAATAGCAACCCTTCTGTTATTTGAGTCATATATCAGAGGAATAAATCATGTATTTTTCAAGCAGACATGGTTTTGTGCGCAATGATGCGTGTTTTAATTGCCGTTTTTGCCTACAGTGTTCGTTGCCAGTGTTTCATGTGTCCATAACATCTGTGTTACGCCATACCTGCCCAGCATTTTTGTTTATATGCTTAAGTATATTTACCAGCAACATAGACCAAAATTCAACCAGCTGTTTTTGCGTTAGACCTAGTGATCAAAAACTTGCACAATAAACGCTTTGAAAATACACAAATTTTTCAAACGTTCAAAATTAAATGAATTGTGATGTCACAAACATCGTTAATGAATATGATTGGTATTTGACTTTGAAAAAACGTTTGTCGCCCAAAAACTTTCTTAAGTAAATAAAACTGGTCCGCAACATCTAAAAAGTTGCAGGCCTGTTGTACACTTTATAGGGCAAGATTGGTTTACATTGGAATGTAAGACATACCAAAGTCCATTGAAATCCAAGCGTTCACACAATCGCTTGTATGACAGTTGTGCGGTGTGGTATCCCGGCTTAAAACATCCTCCAATCTTCCGTATGGCAAACTTCGTCCGTCAGATGAAGTGAGGAACAACAGACCGTGATGGGCAGGATTTACCCAATCTTCACTTGTTCTGCAAAAACAGTCACGTTATATAGGATTTCTTGGTGACTTCGACTGGCGAATATTGCTTCATCAAACATTTCGGGGTACTGCGGATGAACGAATTTGTCAACGAGGGAAAATGATGCAGTACAACTTCAGATACATAACTTTCATATTTTCGAATTTGACAATAATTGGACGACTTTTTCTTGAGAAAACAGGAGGAACAAGCCGGCGTTAGACAGGAAAAAACACAGTGAAATACTTGTTTCCTTTGGAGGATGACCAAATCACAAACAGCAATAAAACAAACAACGTTTTACGTGTTGTTTAAGCTGACTCACCTCGCGTTAGTCCCGATCCAATAGACAATTCCGTTTTCGTCGAAGTCACTCGTGTATTTAAAATGAGTTTCGCCTTCGCGAAGTTTTTTGATGTAAGCGTGATGAGCATGATCGTAATCATGCCATTGCTTCGATGCCTGAAGGTACAAACAATACATGGATATTGGAAAAAGAAACTGAAGAAGTTGAAAGGCGAAATATTTTTCAATTTCGAAAGATCAGCTCAGTTAACTTGCAGTATTTTACTCGTGTTTTTCTTCCGTATAGGTTATACATGCATCAGCAAAAATTGTCAACGTACCGATTTAGGAAGACTGTAGTCATCTTATTATTTAGACAATTAGAAAAAACAGCGTGAAAAGTGTATATATGTGTTCTTTTTTGCATCGGGACCCATAATAGGTAATATACTTTGGTACCATTAAAAATGTTTTCACAGTTGTTTTCGCTTTTATAGTGAATTTTTTCGCTTTTATCACGAATTTTTCCGCTTTTATCGTGCATTTATCTTTTTTATGGTGAATTTTTCGCTTTTATCATGAATTTTCTCACTTTAATCATCATTTTTTTGCTTTTATCGTCAATTTTTTCACTTTTATCATGAATTTTTCGCTTTTATTATTAATATCAAATTATTGTCCAACTCACCATTTTCAATAGATATCGTTCCAGATCTTTGGCAGTCGCCATAGTTTCCATTTTAAGAGTCCTGCCGCTGTAATCGACAAGTCCGCCATCTTTCTTGTCTTTTGCGCCACCCATTGGTTGTTTACACTCCAACACGAATCTGAGCTTGCGCGTGAGTAGATGAAGACCTCCAGTCAAACTGTTTTGGGAGTCATACATGTACACTGGAAGCCTGCAAAAAGAAATTAATGTCAGCTGCTTTGTTACATTTAGGAATGTTCAGTTAAAAGAAAAGAATTGTTGTTTGGTAAGGAGGGCTTGTGTGACGTTTTCAGCAAGTTAAAGAAACACAACTAAATACATTTTTGAGGCATTTTACTGTGATAAAGTTTGTTTGGTTTGTGCAGTTGGTTTTACTTGCAACCTGTAGGCGTTTTTGCAAGTTAATTTGTTCATTTCAAACTAAAGTTATAACCAATGCAAATAAATGCAAACTGCAGAAAAGTGCAAATACATTTTTCGTATTTAACGATGTAAACAAGTTAAAATGTTGCAGAACAAAAAATACACTTTTTTACCTTTCAATAGATTCTAACACAGAAATAAGTTTCTTCACAAGTATTCGAACAGAAGCATCAGAATTGCGAAAGAAAACGGACACAAATANTTTTAAAATTTGTTGAACTGATATGTAATACATCTTATATATTTGACATAACCAACTTTTATTTAAATTTAATTCGTCGAAAATACTTGAACTTAACTGGAGTCCTACCACTACAAAGACTTGAGTCATCCTGGGACTCAGACTTAACTTAGACTCACCAGGTTAAGACATAATCAGACTTTTGGCTTAAATATAATGACTTGTTCGCAAAGCTCATAGCAACACTGGATTGTGCAATATGAAAAAAATTATTTCACAATATTTTACTACTTTTTTTAAGTATTTCTATTTTTCCAAAACAACACATTTTTTTCATTAGTTATTGAACTCCAGGTCATTGCCCACACAAGAAACACTTTTGCAGATCGGTACAACAATTTTAACACACACCTCCACAGTAAGCGAGTGCAAAAGTGCGCTGATGACACCACTGCTGTAGATATCAAAAGGTGACAGAGATTTGTCATCATTGAGCAGTAACCTAATTTCCTTCAGGCAAGTCCTGTATTCCTGTGACCGTGTTTGCTGCGCATCCTTCTCATGTGAACCTGTTTGGGGGAAAAGTACGTAAGAAATTTTATCTCTGAATTTGGTAATTTTGTAAAAAAATTGTTAAACAAAGCAAGTTGGATAAATATTGTACTGCCAGTTTAAGTTGTGTGAACTGACAACCAAAATACAGCAGATTTACAAAATGACACAGTTTTAGACAAAACACCCCTTTCCGGGTCTTTGTGTCAAAAACCTAAAGTCCAAACCAAACTTTTTTTGATTGTTTGTGGAAAAAAATCTGCAACTAATTCCGGACAATTTTTTTATTACACCAAGAGGCAATGTTGAAAAAATCTATGTCACCTATGGCATTTCGTTGCATTCCGTCACCATTTATTAATATTACTTTCATTAACATTTACCTGATGAAAGCTTGTCAGCACCAGTGCAAAGTTTGTTTAATTTAGAAGCAATCTCCTTGAGCTGAGTGACAATTCCTCGAGGGGCGTCGCTTGATGATTTGAAGTATTCGTTGTACAACGTTTTTGCTAAGTTCCTTACTTTTTCTTTTAACTCATCCTGTAGATCAATTTACTTACTTAGGAATACATGATAAGGACTTGAATAGTAGTTTAAGTATTTTTTAAAATCTTAACATGCAAATTTGTATTATTTACTTCCTAAAAAGTCATTTGTACACTGATAAAACACAAAAAATTCAAAGAAAAACAGAAACTGGAAAGGCTAGTGGAGTAACTGTTGGGCTACGGGATAAAACACACCAAAAAACGAACAATGAAATCAATGTGTTTTCCATTGGGAAAGAGGCCTATAATTTCAGAAGTTTAAAAACACCGTTAATGCATATGTACCTCATTGTTTTTCTGCGTAGATGTGTGACTTTTCGACACTGATTGATTCATGAAGTCGAAGGTAGCCGAGCTCTCAGGTGCGAAAGTGTGTTTTGTGCCACGGTTCGACTCAAATTTAAAACCATTTAATCCCTTTTTGAGGATTGTTGACTGAAAGAAATGTAAATGCTTAGAGATGGTTCAACTTACTCCATGTAATTGGGTATTTTTTTTATGCAAACTTTTTCTCTAATCGGTCAAAAGCAGGCATGATAACTTTTAACAAAAAATATAGCCAACAGTCTAGCGTTACACCATACATGCATGACAAAATACCAAATATTAACATGAAATGGCCGGTGCTTGGCCACACCGAACACTTGCAGTTTACACAAATTGAGAAAAAATTGCACTGACATTTCAAATCCATTACTACAACACGATTTAAGTCTGAAATTTTAAGATAATTGTTTTTAGCCAAGTTGGTAAATAGGTGAGAAAAGTTTATCCCAATTTTCAAAACATTTCAAGGTGCTCCAATTAGTGGAAAAACATATTCTGCGCACCAAAAAAATGAAAACTCTATTTGTATGCTGCATACAAGGTAAAACTTTCACTTGTAATTAGTGTGCTGAAAAATGCTATACATTAACAAGACATGTTTTCATGCATCAGAGGTAGAGATTTTTGCCTGAATATATTGTAAAATTTGCACGTATTTAATAAGCATACCTGCTGTCCATCAGTGTTTGTGAGCAGAAGCTGATCTTGCTTTTTGCATGTGAGGACCCAGTTACCAATGGTGATGGTTACAGAACTTGGTTGCGACAATATCGGCAGGGCTACACCACCATGTGAAGCCTCGATATATGACCGACGCAGTTTGTCAAAAAACTCAGCTCGGCTCTCTGCAAATTTAAAATGATTCAAATATTGTGCTGATTTTTACCTGGATACAATGAGCACAAAAAATGAATTGGTAACCATTGTAGAAAAACCTAAAGATGAAAGCATAAAAAAAAATTTTCTAGGTAAAGTTTAACCCCGAAAATTTTGTTTCAATATCCAAAGCATCTTTTAAATGGTTTACTTTATCCTTTCATTAAATTTACATAAATTCAGTCACTTATCCCTATTATTCCACTCATAGTTGTGGACCTGTTGATTGTACCAACTAAAAGGCCATACTGCGTCATTTTGGTTTAATTTTCTTGCCTGTACTGTCTGATCCATCTTCTGGGCTGCCACTTGAATACATTGTGGAGAGCTTTAGGTCAAGAATGTATCGAAACCATCCATTGCTGCCATGTGAAAGTTCCAAGGCCACGGCAGAATTCCACAGGTAGAGACAATCTCTGCCACGAGCAAGCGTCCATGTGTCGAGCCATCGATACAATGTGCCAGTCTTCATGTATGTCGCATCAGGAACATCTGCTGTTTTTACCTCGAGCTTTTCATCTGATTTGTCCCCATCTGCGAACATGACAATTTAGGTGGGGAATTACCTGAAAAAAACTGAGCCCAGCCAGTGTCACAGTATTCTGTTTTAGGCAGCACGATTTTAATGATCAGTGAATATTCAAGTGTAAACAGAGATACCTGATGCTTAAGCAAAAACTGCTGAGCATCACATAATGCTGATCAGGTGATTTAAACAAGATTTTCAATGCTATACGGATGACTTTAACTTATTTTGAAAAAAGTTACATTACATGTGCGTATTAAGACAAAAGTATTCAATTGAAAAACAGACAATTTAATCCTGTTTGGATCCCTCAATTTTTCAAAGTTTAAACTTTTTCAAAAATACCTCAGCAATTTATTTTCTTGAGGAAGCTAGCAGGGCAAAGACCAGGACGTTGGGGTCAAACAAACAAACCACAACAACGATTACTCTTTAGCCTGTCGACAATAATTGCTTAACTAGCAAAATTCTATGAAGTTAACATCCAACTTACCATTGGGGGAATGAATAGTTTCTTTTGCATTTTCATGGTCAGGCATAATCTGCTTGTCTGAAAGGTCGCTGATGTTGTAACATTCGTTGCCACCAGATATCGAGTAAACCTTGTTGGTTATCCAATCGCGAGTCATGGCATTGGAGAAGGAGCTGGCACATTTGCTCAACAAGTGCTGAGTGATTTCCAGTGCTGCTAAATGACCTTCGTCATCTCCCTGTATAAAATAAACTCAGTACAGTTTCAAGATTATGACTAGGTTTAATAAACTTTGTATCTATTGAATTTTAGATTAAGTACTGGGGTACAACCCCTTCGTGGTCCACATACACAGGAAGGCACAAAAACAACTTGTGACCAAGATTACCCACCAGATTAACAACTAAGTGGCTCTTCATATAATTACCCACAATTACATTTGGTAGCAATTTAGGTAGCGATTATATCCTACACAAATTTGAGGCAATCAAAATAAAAAGAAATCTTGGAATTTCAATTTCCAAGTATTTGAAACTCGAAGTATGTTTTGAAGTGAAGCAGATTTCAAAATTCAATTGCTTTATTGGCCTGATAAAAGAATTTAAAATCAATGTTGTTGTTTGTAATGTCACTCTTCATTTAATTTAGGACTACTCATAGTGGCAACCACCTTTGTTGCATCAAAGTGCATGATTAAAATATTCATTTCATATAATTTTGTGTGTATTTTTTGTACATTTGTCCCTCTGTAATTTTGCAATTGTGTAATGTTGCCAATTGCTATTAACGTAGTCAGTTTGCACAAAACTAACCTCATGGTCAAGTGCTGTGGAAACAACACTGGCCAAGTTTTCCCTAACATCGGGGCAATGGTGAGCAACTTCGGTTAGTTGTTGGCTTGTTGCATATTTAGCAGTTTTTCTTAGAAGACCAAGGACGGCTATGGAGACTGTTGGAGACACAGCAAGCTGGTAGGTGTTGATAAACAAAGGCAGTAACCTGAATAAAAAAAATATGCATGTTTATGTGGTAGTTTCGGTAGAGAAACTAAGTAAGGCAAGCATTTTGTGGATTTTAAGTCTGCACTTTGGTTGTGCATTAAAAAAATGTTTGAATAATCTGTGCCATAACTTAAAGTCCTTTTTAGTTGTACATTTACCGAGCTAACCTCAAAAAAATCCATCAAGAATTAAGCAGTTAAACAACACCACATATTATGTCCAAATAAACTCCTGCATCTTCAATCAATTCAGAAACCAGGACACAATAAAAAAATGTTTTCAGAATAAAACCAAAATACTTTTGTAGGTAAACTGGAACCATTTGGGGATCTCCCTTTACACTGCTCCTTTCCTCCTCCTTCTGTTTCTTGTTTTCCTCTTCCTTCTTGCGCTCCTGTAATCTTGTTTTCTTTTGTTGCTGAGCTTCATCAGAAGACACCCATATATCTGCAAACACATACAAAAATCAGTGCGTTGTATGCGGTGTTGTGGTCTGCATTCATATGTTATGCCATGACATATTTACCTGAAATGTTCAAATTAGGGTGAAAATAAAAAAGTTTTCTAATTATGATCAATTACAGCGTCATTTTTAAATAGTTCAGGTCCAGTCAAGTTTCAGTTTTCAAAGCCAAAATTTAAAGTTTTGGAAAAATTTTACATCCCTTAAAGATTACAGAAGTAAGACTCTTTGAATTTTGCATACAACATCATTCGAACAAACACTACTTAATTCAGACTTTTAATTTACCTGGATTTTCCAATATCTTCACCACTTCTTTGTGTCCTTCATCATTTCTTTCCTTGGCCTTCTCGAGGGCAGTTTTGCCTTCCTCGTCTCGAAGGGAAGCATCGGCAGAGTGAAGTAACAAGGTCTTGACAACTCCAGGGCGACCAAAACAAGCTGCATAGTGAAGTGATGAAGATCGCTGTCCTCGGTTAACATCAGCTCCCCGCTCACACAGAAACTCAACCTAAAAGTGTATGTGCTTGTGTGTTGTAAGGAAGTATATCTATGTGTAGGATTTGTTGAATAAGGATTGCAGATATGGATAATGCTTTGTTTGGTTTTGCTTGAAACATGCTCGTTATATTACAACTTACAAAATTTAGGGTTAGCTCCAAGCTGTTTTCTTTCACACAAATTTTTTGTCAAACTATGTTTATTTGTTTTCCCAATACAAATATTTTATTTTATTTTTGTTGTTAAGTGTCTGTTGTTCTCAAATGCAGTTTTGAAAATATATAGCTGGGCAACAACATAAAAATCAAGAAATTTTGGTCATGTACGAAGCTTCTAGTATTTTTGTAAAAACACAATAAATACAACAAAAAACTTCACCCACACACAAATGCACACAAGCTGATGGTATACAACAGCAGATGCACAAAATTATATGAATTTCTTTTTACCATTTCCTGTGTTCCAAATGCAGACGCCCAGTTCAGAAGAGTTTGCCCAACGTCATCCATAAAGTTGACATCATATGCTAAAAATAGACCATTGTTATATTGAATAGCACTGGACTCGTAATGTCACAGCTTTGTTCACATTTTCTTGATCATTACATAATTGTTAAACATTTCTTTATTTATGTTCATTTTAAAATGTTTTGTTTATTTTCATTTGTTTTACATCAAGCACAGGCAAGAATAAACTTTCTTTATCGTTTAGCATTACCAAATTGGCGGACTTAGATANGTCTTGACGACTCCAGGGCGACCAAAACAAGCTGCATAGTGAAGTGATGAAGATCGCTGTCCTCGGTTAACATCAGCTCCTCGCTCACACAGAAACTCGACCTAAAAGTGATATGTGCTTGTGTGTTGTAAGGAAGTATATCTATGTGTAGGATTTGTTGAATAAGGATTGCAGATATGGATAATGCTTTGTTTGGTTTTGCTTGAAACATGCTCGTTATATTACAACTTACAAAATTTAGGGTTAGCTCCAAGCTGTTTTCTTTCACACAAATTTTTTGTCAAACTATGTTTATTTGTTTTCCCAATACAAATATTTTATTTTATTTTTGTTGTTAAGTGTCTGTTGTTCTCAAATGCAGTTTTGAAAATATATAGCTGGGCAACAACATAAAAATCAAGAAATTTTGGTCATGTACGAAGCTTCTAGTATTTTTGTAAAAACACAATAAATACAACAAAAAACTTCACCCACACACAAATGCACACAAGCTGATGGTATACAACAGCAGATGCACAAAATTATATGAATTTCTTTTTACCATTTCCTGTGTTCCAAATGCAGACGCCCAGTTCAGAAGAGTTTGCCCAACGTCATCCATAAAGTTGACATCATATGCTAAAAATAGACCATTGTTATATTGAATAGCACTGGACTCGTAATGTCACAGCTTTGTTCACATTTTCTTGATCATTACATAATTGTTAAACATTTCTTTATTTATGTTCATTTTAAAATGTTTTGTTTATTTTCATTTGTTTTACATCAAGCACAGGCAAGAATAAACTTTCTTTATCGTTTAGCATTACCAAATTGGCGGACTTAGATAGAATAACTTATTGAGCTAACCGCTTTTATTAAAGAATTTTTAAAACAAGTTGCTGGAACTTTATAGCAATCCAAGTAACTTCCACCAGCACTGGTTTAAAGTTATGTGATTTTCTTTTGGTGAAAAAAAGCTATGTACGAGAAACTTTACATGCAAATGGAGAAATCACTGGACAGCCTCAAATATATTCTGTTGTCAAAAAACAACTGGTGCATTAATATGAGTGTTGATCTACAAAAATATGCTCACCACCACTTTCGACAGCATCCACTAATGCATCTGTGTCTTTGCTTCTGATACAATCGATTAGCTGTCGATGCGTGCGTTCGCCATCGAACAGTTCAAGTCGTCGCATCCCAGCTGTTAAGCTGCGAGCTCCCATCAACAATGCCATGTTGTGTTTTGGAACAGCCTTGCGTCCCTCGTAGAGGAGGATCAGGAGCAGATCGCACAAACGAAGAGTGTCCATGCAACATCTGCAAAGTAAGTTATAAGTCTAATACTTACATCTGTAAACCTTTGGAAGCTTTGCCAATAGCTGTAGAAAGGTAGGCATGAAAATCGCACAGTCATGTACTGTCTCATAAATTGCTTTTATGAACCATTTAATTTGGCTAGACTAGCCTAAATGGCCGATGTCCTGTCAACAGTTGCATGAGACCTTACAGGTTGAAAACAGTGTGCACTGTCTGCAGCTCACAGAATCATTATTGGCTTTTTGCTGTTACATTTAAACATAAATCTAATAAATTGAAATAAAAAAATTTGCAAAAAAACAACATCTTAGTAATGGATTTCTACCTTTCGTCTCCCTTAAGTGCTTCTTCAATAGCTTGTGGTAGGTCAGAACGTAGCAGCTCCTGTCAAAGTAAACATAAAACTTAAACTTATCATATATATATGATGATGTACAGCAGTTCCTGCAAAAAGCATGTTTATACAATTGGAAAATAAATTTTTAATCCACACAGCCATGTTTCATGAATAATAAATACCACTTTATAATGCTTGTAAACAAAACATTCAAATGTACCACTTACATGAGTGAGTGAAGAAGAACCGCGGCAGAGAATTGAAAGCAGATTGATAATTGTTGTAATTCCGAAATTGTTTTTCGAATCCGGTGTAGAACCCTGAGCGCCTCCAGGTGTTCCTCCCACACTTTTTGACTGAGGAGCATTTCTGCTACCACAGCTGCAGATAACAGATGTAAATGATCATCAAAAATGTCAAAACACCAAAACCCAATCTGTTTTAATGTTTAAAAGGGCCTTGGATAACGAAAAGGGTCAAAACCTCTTCAATTTACTTTTTGTTAGAAATAATCAAATATTTCACACTTGTTTACTTAAAATGGGTTTGTATACTTGTTTTTGCATTAAGCTACTTTTTAATTTTCCTTTAAGGGCATTTTCACTGATGCCAACTCTCCGGCCAAATATTAGGGGCATATAATATTTTGGCATGTGTGTGCATGTACCACTAATCTCTACTGTAGTGCAAAAGAAACAAATTACCTCTTTCATTATGCCCCTTGATATCTGAAAGCAGTTTTAATGGATTCCCTTATTAGATCACAGTCAAGAGTACTACCAGTACCACCAATTTTTGCTTTGTCATGGTAACACAAAACTTGTGTTGACAAAAAGTGATGCAATACAGGAAACCAGTAACCTCCCTCGCACTTAATAATTTGCCATACACAACCATGACATGCAATACATGACTATCAAAGATCATCAGGTCATGATCTATTTATATTACTTAGCCAGTCTCCTGACGAGTTCTGTCAACAAGCCATGAGCGTTCAGTGGTGAAGGATCAACCAGTTTCCTTGTGAAACGATCTGATATTGACGCAAAGCACCTCAGTGCCCCATCAGAAACCTGTGACACCAGCAAAAGGAGGAAATTAGTCACTGGCTTTATTTGAGCTTATTGAAATCTTTGACAATTTTTAGGTTGTTAAGGGGTGTAATAAGCTGCCTTGGATGTTATCTAAAAGTAAATGTTTGCGCTTGACTATACATGACAAGGAGAAGCAAACTATGGCCGACAAGTTTACTGTATCCATACTTAGACATGTTAACAACCCATTTATTTATGTCCTTTTTGCTTAAGTTTATTGGTACAATACAACTAATTGTTACAAAAAATTCATTCATAATACAGGTGTGATTCATAGTGAATCTGGAAGGCAAAAAAAATCCAACTCAAGAGCCCAAAAGTCCCCCCTAATTTATTAAAAAATGCACCTATTCAATTAGTTGTTAGGTTGATTTTTGCCATTATCAGTGCATGGTTTAGCCACACAGCAGAAGATAAATAGCCATTTGATGCATTACAAATCGAATAATGCTGTGCCACTAAACACTAGTCATTATACTGGCTTGTGTGCCATTTTATCACATACGATGCCCTTTAATGACACACAAAAGAGCTGACACTGTAATTGTAGGGTGTTATGAGCAAACTGACATCTTTAGGGATATGGGGCATCGATGAATCATAGATACATGATGTTGAACATGCAATGTCGGCACACTTTGAAACATAAAATTTTATATGTCGGCCCAGTTAATCAGTTGTAATGAAAGTTGCTCAAATTACTGCTCAAATTATGTCACTCAAGAAGTGTTTGCACAACTGCCATTTAAAGGTTGGTAATCCCAAAAAGTGCAGCATAAGCTCGGATTAAGATGTACAGCCAGTACCACAATCCCGTTTCAATCAATAGTAATATTGTTACGTTACTGGAAAAAAGTCTGTGCCATAACACTGCCGTTAAATTCAGAAACTTGTATATTTCACCTTAAACATTCAGTTTTCACTTCTCAGGGGACATTATATATTACAACAAGCTTGTGCCACACTGAATAAAATAGTAGGAAATTAAAAAAACGCAACATAGGGGTTATGTGGCAAAATTTCCAACAGTTTTGTTTTTTTTCTGGAATGTATGTTTATGAAAAATGGCACTAATAATGAATGAAGAATGATTGACATGTTTTTCTTCGTGATGTTGTTGTCAATATTTGGTTGTAGGTATTACTTGTAATATATCTCTTGTTGTTAAGATAAAGTTAATTTTACAATTAAAAATCCAACTTAAAACTTATCTACTAATTTACTTGTTTCAAAGCAGAAAAGGCCAAATAGTTTACAAAGCCAATGTTATTTAGAAGTCATTTCACCTTGACCTTTACAATAGAAGGACAACCACAAAATTTACCACCCATCACAATTTTAAATTACACCTGAATATAAATAGAATCGCAATGGCTTTTGTGATAAGCCTTTGAGCAACATTGTGTGGTTTTAATCCAAAATCAAATTTAGTTTTATTGATCAGGGAGTGCAGTGCATCTGACAGCCACCATTTCAGCTGATAGCAAATATCAATGGGTAATACTCACATAGGGGTCATCCGAGTGAAGTAAAGTAGAAAGGGATTTCACTGCATCAGGCAAAGTTGAACTGCTAACTTCAATTTTTCCACACAACTTTGTTACCACACTCATGGCCGAGTGCAATGTGTCCTAAAAACACACACAATATTATTGTGTATGTGTTGTGCATAATCCCGGTCAAAATTTAATGTTGCAAAGCTTTTTGTCAATGGTGTTTCCACAAGTATTGGGGGTTAACCGGTTGATTAAGTGGCTGTTTCAGCTTACTTTGTGAATCATTTTGTCGCAGCTGCATACGAATGACAATGTTGAAGAAAGGCCTCCAGCATCAAACACTGCACCTGGTTCCCTCGTGCAAATGAATTCAAGGACCTAAATTGAAGGTTTAAAATTCAATTATTTTCAAATCAAGTTAAACAATGTCATTTTAAAAACTTTGAAACACAATAACAAAATGAAGCATGTTACCCAATAAAATTAACAAAACAAGGGCTGGTGCTACCAGGCATATTAATAGGATACATTTTTCTTTTTTAGTATTATTACAGGGTTATTGAACATATAATGTCCTGCTACAGTGCTGCATTTCAAATTATTGCTACAGTGCTAGGAAGGGGTGGTTTTGGTTACACCCAAAACCACTTTATTTCATACAAAAAAAAACATGTACCATCACATTGAATTTCAAGATATTTTCGCTTGTGACCTGTTGTTTGGCTAAACACACATAAATACCAACTTTAGCCTCACCTTGACACATTGTTCTGACAGGTCCTTGCTCGTTCGGTTTTCGGGATTGACAAGTACAAGTCTGTTGCAAATGGCTTTTACTGCACCATCGACAGCCACAATTCTGCGAGTGCATTCGGCAGACACGTCAAGATAATATGTCACTGCCCGTGCTGTAACCTCAAGGACATTTTCTGGAGCAGAATCATCTAAGAATATCTTGCACAGTGCAGGAAGAAAGCTTCTTGGTGGACACCTGTAAAAGTTGTCGTTGAATCATGTGTGGAACTGAATTGCAAGAAAAACCACATGCTCGGTTGTTTTAAATTTACATCACTTTATGGTTTTCATATATTTTGAAGAAGTTTATTCAAGTAAAACAGCGACTATGTAGTCCGAAAACCACACATAACAAAGAGCAAGGAAAATTACACTTACATTTCGAAACAGCGATCCACATTATCTGACATCAACAGCAGCATACACAGTTGTTCCAATGCTATTAGTTGCATGTCCCTTTCTTCACCAAAACCCATTTGCAGCCATTCAAGTAACGTATCAGGATCCACATCAGCCATTGTGAATTTACCAGAGGTTTGTTTGATTTTAAAAGTAGAATTTTGTGTGGCCTTTCAGAGACCTAACAGGGACACTTGGGTTTGTGATTTCTTGTCACAGATTCATATTTACATGACGTATCTCTTTTACCTATAATCTAGGAATACACTTAATCTGCATTCAGGCAAATACAAAGTTATAAAAGAAACATACATTTTGATGGTACATTTAACTACACACAGGTCAATATACACTTTTTATCAGAGATTCATATTTACAGAATATTTCTCATTTTACTACAATCTAAGAATACACTTATTCTGCAATAACGCAAGAACCAAGGAAAAACAAAAACTGGCATTTTAGGGGTACATACATACACATAGATTCATAATGGATTATCTGTCATATACGTCTTTACCAGCTGACAGTCAGGTTACTTTTTATAAATGGGTTTGAAACAGACAACTTGTCTGTTCAAAATACATTTCTACAAAAACTTGCATCAGATTTTATGTCAATTTCAGTATAGAGTTCTAGACATTATAAATTTTGAGGCCAGACTGCATAAAGGGCATGATCACCTATTATTACATTTATATGTTGCAGAAAATACCAATACCCTCAATAAATTTTTCCAGATGAGGTAATTATCTTTGTGGAATCGAGTGGTTTTTGCATTTGTGTCAACATGACTTTCTGGCATCTACAAGACCTAA
>QXVZ01017657.1:0-16628 GCA_008931825.1 Phallusia fumigata | reverse complement strand
ATCCGCCACAATTGAATAAGTTTTAACATCAGTCGCGCTGCTACTGCGTTCATTTCCTGTTATTGTGAAAGCAATTTATATTGTATAAATGCGTATAACTCTGATACTTGTATAGAAACTGTGCAAACCACGTACGAGCATCAGGAATCCCTTATTAACGAAAGGCTTCCAACCGCAACTGTCCTCCCGCAAATGTAACCAACATTTTGCATAACCTGCTAATTGATTCTAGAGCAAAGGTTAAGGTTATTTCGCTATCCACCTACGCTTTGCCTTTTCGCTGGCAATCCTCCACACACAACACAACCACTTTTGTTTTTCACTCTCACTGAAGCAGATGAATCACGCAACGGTACAAGCAGGCGATAACAACATACACGCTTAACCGCTTGTACGCATGAGTAACCCCAGCGGGTTGCGACCTAACTTGCAATCCCGGGTAATAATATTAGCAAAAAACCGGTTTTGTTTAAATCTACGTTAGAATTAAACGTGGATTCCAGCAAAAAACTGCAGAAAAAACAGAAAGTTTTTTATTTTGTTGCGCCACATATAAACACGCTTATGCGGTCCCCCATTTCCACCTACCCCGGGTACATGCGTAAAATCCATAAAAGGGAAATGATTCAAAGGTAATTAGCATTAAATCCAAACGACAGAATAGCAACGCCTGGCCATCGTCTCAACGCCATTATATGTTGTAATCCCGCTACCTTGTTTATAATTTTAGCGGCAGCAACGCAATCTGAACACATACGGTTTCACTGCGCGCGTCACCATTAAAAAAAATTGCGCTGCGAATATATTGCGTTCACAGACAATCTATCTATACCTCCGTTCCGGCGTTTAAACTGCAGCCATTCTTTCATTTAATCTTCTATTTAAAAAAACTGAAATAGATTTTACCACACACATCTGTTTGAAACTTGGTCACAGTTGACTTCACAAAGCTCGTTCTACAACCCGCTTTGATTATGCAAAGTCGCGCTACATTTAACAAATGTTTAACTAACCCTATACACCAACAGACTGTCGCGTTCTTGTTGTCGTACCAGAAACGTTTCCAAATGCGTTAGTATGTTGTCAATAAATGTCACCCGAGCTCTCATCACAAGCTGTAAACAAAAAACATCACCTATGTTGAGCAGCACATCATTGCGGCTACGTCAGATCCATCAGCGTGCTAGGTTGGTGGTCGCGTCGTAATGATAAGCATCAACCGTTGCATGTCAAACCGACTGGTGCTAACGTGTTTTCTTCACCACTGTGTAATACAATGTGGTGCAATGCAATAGCGCTCACAGAAGAATTGATACTAAATCCCTTTTCAATTTTTCCGATTTCCTTATCTTGATGTTCCTAATCGCAAACGTTTTTGACAAACATTGCGTAGACGTTCATTCATCCACTCATCGCTATGCTACATAAGGACTAAAGACTTATTATAAATCCTGCTTCCAGTTTGCATAAAATTTCTAAAAGCAAAACAAAGTGCAGCTTATAGCACTTAGCACGTGCGGTTTTGTGATCATACAAAACCATGTCTCAGCACAACAAATCTCGGAAGCCACAATCAAAACTCCTCAAGCTTTGGCGCCAAACACTCGTGACAACAAAACCACGCAAGTGTGAGGAGCGGCACCGATAGTGGAAGTGGGGCGTGTTGCCGTCAGCCCTTGGCATAATTGCTTAGCGTTGCTCCACGATTACAAGCAGGATACGGGAATCATGTAATTGCAGGCTTCATACGATTGTCTAGATTCACGCTTCCTTCTTCTGTGTGTTTCGCGACGTTTTTGAAACCGCACAAGAGGTTTGATACACCACAATGACGTATACACACGTGACTTTGTGCTGAGCCATGATATTGTTTGTTCATGTTAAGGATAAGAGAATAGAAATCGTATCTTATAAATTTTGGTAATTACCTCAAAATAATTAGGCAGAAATTAGTTTTCAAATATCCCCACACGTGTGATGTTTAGTAATTTATAAAGGTTAAAGTAAGGTCGCGTATTGAACTTACACCCATTAAGGCCCAATTATTTGTGAACGGCCTGGGTTTTTCATGTACTTCACCGACAAACTTAACAAGATTTTCAATCCAAGCAGCAGACGATTATTTAACTTAATACCGTCAAAAAACATGTCTTCCGTAATGTCATGGCCACGGTATCGTTAAGCTGAGGTCATACCACCTTGACATCAACATAAGTAAGTCTCATTTAATGACAATGTAAGATTTATTGCGTCACCCAGTTTAGTGACACCATGACCTTGAGTGACGTCACGTGCGTATTTTATGACGTCAATATAAAAACTAAGAGCTGAGCCAAACTTTGCTTCTGAGCCTGTTGCTTCACATGTTACGTTCAACAAGTTTAATTAAATCTCATCCATTGTTGAATCTCAATATGGTGACATGTGGAAAGGGAAGTATGTAAAAGCGGCTCCAGCCACACTTTCTAAGATCACGTCACAGCCACGGATAAAAACAGAACAAGTCAGTCTGGACGTCAGAATGAAGTCACATTTCTCAGAAGATCGATTTGTTGGCTGCAAGAATCAAAACACAGCAAGGAAGGAGAATTTTTAACTTCCGTGCGTGTTGTTGGCGCCGGGACAAGAACGTTCCGATGAAATGTGTTTGTTGTGCCGGTTCGCTTCAGGTGGAGGAAGGTTGTTGTGCAGAAATGCATTAAGGCGTCCGACTAATGTCTTTGTTTTTCGGGTAAATTTGTAAGATGTGGTTGGACCCATTTGACGCGAGGCGATCGGTTTATGAGTCGCAAATCACCTGTTTCTGCAAATTGTTTTTCTGCCTCTGTGAGTGATTCGCAAACGCGTTGTATATGCAAAGGTTACTGGTTCTAACCCCCGCCCTCTTGTACTTTCCTGATAAAATCGTGAACAAAGGAAAGTTAACAATCCTTCTTCAACTGAGAGATGAATCAGAATGAAGTGACGAACACCCAGAGCATAAAAACCGAAAAAGGTTTTGCGAAACCCGTAGAACAGCTGGCAGCACAACGAGTTCAAAATAACCCAATCTGGCGTCGTTTTCTAAACCGTGTGCAAAACCATATCAAACAAACAGTTTACGTGACCTGAGNGCTCCACGATTACAAGCAGGATACGGGAATCATGTAATTGCAGGCTTCATACGATCGTCTAGATTCACGCTTCCTTCTTCTGTGTGTTTCGCGACGTTTTTTAAACCGCACAAGAGGTTTGATACACCACAATGACGTATACACACGTGACTTTGTGCTGAGCCATGATATTGTTTGTTCATGTTAAGGATAAGAGAATAGAAATCGTATCTTATAAATTTTGGTAATTACCTCAAAATAATTAGGCAGAAATTAGTTTTTAAATATCGCCACACGTTTGATGTTTAGTAATTTATAAAGGTTAAAGTAAGGTCGCGTATTCCAAGTTGAACTTACACCCATTAAGGCCCAATTATTTGTGAACGGCCTGGGTTGTTTCATGTATTTCACCGACAAACTTAACAAGATTTTCAATCCAAGCAGCAGACGATTATTTAACTTAATACCGTCAAAAAACATGTCTTCCGTATTGTCATGGCCACGGTATCGTTAAGCTGAGGTCATACCACCTTGACATCACCACAAGTAAGTCTCATTTAATGACAATGTAAGATTTATTGCGTCACCCAGTTCAGTGACACCATGACCTTGAGTGACGTCACGTGCGTATTTTATGACGTAAATATAAAAATTAAGAGCTGAGTCATCCTTGCTTCTTAGGCTGTTGCTTCACATGTTACGTTCAACAAGTTTAATTAATTCTCAACCATTGTTGAATCTCAATATGGTGACATGTGGAAAGGGAAGTATGTAAAAGCGGCTCCAGCCACACTTTCTCTGGTCACGTCACAGCCACGGATAAAAACAGATCAAGTCAGTCTGGACGTCAGAATGAAGTCACATTTCTCAGAAGATCGCTTTGTTGGCTGCAAGAATCAAAACACAGCAAGGAAGGAGAATTTTAACTTCCGTGCGTGTTGTTGGCGCCGGGACAAGAACGTTCCGTTGAAATGTGTTTGTTGTGCCGCTTCGCATCAGGTGGAGGAAGGTTGTTGTGCAGAAATACATTATGGCGCCCGACTAATGTCTTTGTTTTTCGGGTAAATTTGTAAGATGTGGTTGGACCCATTTGACGCGTGGTGATCGGTTCAAGAGTCGCAAATCACCTGTTTCTGCAAATTGTTTTTCTGCCTCTGCGAGTGATTCGCAAACGCGTTGTGTATGCAAAGGTTACCGGTTCTAACCCCCGCCCTCTTGTACTTTCCTGATAAAATCGTGAACAAAGGAAAGTTAACAATCCTTCTTCAACTGAGAGATGAATCACAATGAAGTGACGAACACCCAGAGCATAAAAACCGAAAAAGGTTTTGCGAAACCCGTAGAACAGCTGGCAGCACAACGAGTTTAAAATAACCCAATCTGGCGTCGTTTTCTAAACCGTGTGCAAAACTATATCAAACAAACAGTTTACGTGACCTGAGAACATCAATGCATCTGTGAACTGATGAAATTAAACCAGATGCATGGTAAAAGTTTCCTTCAAGCGTCTGCTAAAGTTAGCTTCCACTGAGAAACTCGCACACAAGTTTGCAAGATATAAAGATTTAGATTTAAAAACAGCCACGAAATCTTTTTGGGTTGTAGAATCCGATCAAATATAACCAGACAACGCATGATTAATGGGTTTATTACATTTATATTTACATTCAGAACAGCGAATCGCAAATCGGGCTGACAAAAGTATTCCAAACTTTTTTGAAATCCCATTCAACTCAGAATGCAATATGGGTTAGTACTAATAGGCACGTTCACATTCACGCGTTTGCATGATATTAAGCGGGTTTGGTACGAGCTTAATGCAGTCATGTCAAGACATATAACCAAAACAAAATCGATTCAAAACGTTCATGTGAGATGCAAAATCTCAAAGCAATCTTTAATAAAGCTTTTCACGTTTCAAAACGTTTTTTAACTTAAGTTTCTTGGTTGAGGACACAAAAACCCGTTTTAAGCATGCAATGTCGTGCGTGTTACAAGCGCTGTGAGTTATTTCGATGGGTGCGCTTTGTTGCCATCGTGCGGATGTTTGTGTGAAAAATAAATCCACACGGTGGTGCTGGTGAGCGTTGTTTAGCAATTTGGTGAATATCCGAGTTTGTCCATCTCCCGAGACATCTGGCACATGGCGCAGGGCAGACAGAAGGAAGCCATGATGCAATCGTCACATATTGAGCCCTGGGTGAATAAAACAAAAGTTTTGGCGCCGTTTTATTGTGCAGAGTTATATCAAAGGATAAATATGTGTTTGGTAAAAAAACAGGGATAAGTTAGTCACTTAAAACTTGCTAAAAAACTTAGGTAGGCTAAAGGGTTAGGTGACTCTTAAACTTCCTTTTTTAACTAGCAAAACACGCGTAAATCTTAAAATTCGGATGGTTTCTTTTTTTCCATTTTTATTAACTTATAAAGCTTCGCCACGTCACAAAGCTGATATATAAGTGGCATTTTAAACAAATATTTTTTCAATCAAAACGCTAATGTAGTTAATCTGGTATTTTTCACAATTTCTTGTAGATGCCAAAGCTTCCAAAAGACTCACAATATCACAACAAAACTATCTGAGTAATAGAAGGTTACCAAATATCTCACCTGTATTCCGTGAGTCCCGCGAAACCGGGATCTCATCGCCAAATGCCCTCCTGGCACACAGCCACCACCGTAACCCGAGCAACCAACACAGCAGTTCTCCCCCATGCGAGATGCGAGCGCCGCGTAATAGAAGTTACCACAGATGAATGAACACAAACCTGCGTGGGTTAAAATTGGTTAAAATTGTGGTTAAAATTAAACATGGTTAAAATTACTCGGCAATTAGTTGAACCAGCTGTTGAATAATGTTAGAGTTGCAAGTATTTCAGCTGAATACAACAGTTTTTAAACAGTTGAGATATAAAAGCTATCACAAAGAAATAAAATCTTATTTGGTAATGTGAAATACGGCTTGTTTGAGCCAATAGACATGAGCAAACAGTATTTTGGTAATTTGCTTATCGGCAATGAGACAAATTTTTTTAATCTGTAAACATTAATATGGAGTAGATAAAGTGACCACATGTTGCACACTGAACTGCAAAACTCAAGTCAGTCTGACCTCTTGCTGGCCTGGCGTGTTGGGATAATTATATGATCGTGCCGTTGATCTGCGAAACTGCCTAAGGTCTTAAATTTATTGTAAAATATTTGGCACAAATTTTTGCTTTCACATGCTGCTGTTGTACTAATTTGGCAATGAAATATGTGAAGGCACATTATGTCATAAGCATTTTCCTTCGTTTACAAAACGAATCTAATTACAAACGATCAGTTTACCTTGACGAAGGTGAACGCCAATCTAATATTTTATTCATGACCATGCCATGCACCTATCAATTATTCCTTCTCTACTGCTGCAAACAAAATGCATCGTGAGTGAAAACCCAATGAGTTTGGAAAACAACTCTGTGCCCTTGCACTGAGTTTAAACCAGATTAAAGCTAACCGCGTGAAAGATATGAGTATGCTGGAAGCAAGTTTACTTGTGATTTTGCAATGAAGATAAACTAGTATTTTTTCCACGTTCAAATGGTTCGAAGTTGTGCTTGCGAAAATCGTTGTGTGAATATTTTGCAAAACTAGTTACGAAGTCAAAACGTAATAGCAAAAAGAGTTCACTTTAAGCCGCGACCCTTCATGTCTTCATGTTTTAGCGGAAACTAGAAATGACGTCATGTTTTCTGAAAACCGCCACATTCCAAACAGACGTGGTGAATTGTTGCTAAAAGCGGTCTGGCGAATTGGAAATGTGACAACAATTGAATCCTACAGCCCAATCTCAGCATGATACTAAACTTAAAAGTTTAGTGAATGTTAAATCTTGTGAAAACGTTGCACTGACATAACACGACAAATTAGTTTTGTTTGATTCTATTCCCCAAAACAAAAAACATTTGCTGACTTGAAGACGTTGTGGTTTAGGTTTGTGAGATTTAAAATTTCATTCTGCGCACTAATGGATTTGACACAACAAATAAATCTTTGCCTTGTATCTTATCCACAATAAACACAAAAAGCAACTTACAGCTTTTGATATCTTGGAAGCAATCACACAATCCGCTACTCCATCCGACCATCGCTGCTGGCTGCTGCGTCACAACTGTAGTTACGGTTGAAGTTGGTTGTTGGATGACAACAGTCTGCTGAGGAGGTTGCTGCTGCTGCTGCATGTCGGGATACATCTGTCCTGGTTGGGGTTGGTACGCGACAGATGGTGCTGTTGGTGCTGGCTGGTACTGGGGTGGACCACCGCTCTTCTCCATCTGATGCGCAACAGACAATGGTTTGTTTTATTTGGAACTGGTCCAAGCTTCGCGAATATTGTGATGTTAACACAGTGATTGCCAACATACATAAGCCTTGGAGGAACAGATTTTGTAAAAGTTACTTGACAAGTATGCGGCCAAGCTTGTTTAATGCGTTTGCGAGGGGCGGAAAAGGGGTAGGAAGCTTTAGCTGGAAGCTTAGTGGTTATCTCATGTCAGTCAAGACTTGGCAAAAGACATTCAAACCAAACGATTTCCACGTGTCTGGGGCTTTAAAGGTAATTTCTTTGACGGTTTCGATTTACGACGAGAAACCTTATCCTCAAATGTAAACACGTTTGGACCAGTATTGACCTTAGCAGCCTGTGAACGAAAATTGAATATTTGTGGTTGAAAAATATGAAAAATGCATAAATGGGGATTCCAACCAAAGTGCAAAAACTGTTTTCAAATATTTAAATTTTACCAACTTATATTGTGTCATAATATGTAAAGATAGTAGCAACGATAAAGCAATTATAAAACTGATAACATTTTGAACTTTTATTACACAAACAAACATATTTCGTTACCAAATGCTTTTAGATATTCTAAAATACCAAACTGGTAGCTAGAAGATTAACGATTGCATTGTCAAAACGCGGAATGACTTTTTGCAATTATAAACTGGTTAAACTGGTTAAATGTATGATGGAAAGTCTTACCTCAATGTTTATCAGTTGTTAGTTGATTAAACAATAATGCAAAAAGCCTATTGAATGATCCAGTTACCTGCAAAAACAACAGCAGACATTCAGTATGTGGTAATTGCATTTTTTTGAACTGATTAAGCAACAGCGATAGTTGAAACGTTTGCAATAAAATATATTCACTAAATAAAAGCTCTCTGACAGTTATGTTTTAACAAAGCAAGAACTGATTGTCCAACTTTTACTAATTTCTGCTAATCTCTCAACCACGAAAGTTTTCTTTGTTTTGAGCAAAAGTGTTTCGTTATTTTAGGAGCAGCACGTTTTGCGTCCTCGCGTCACAGTGACGTGTAAGACGGTAATGGCGCATGACCTGGTTGAACCACTTTGCTGCTAATTACGCTGCAGGCTGCAAACATCACTCGGTCACTCCCGGGTCAGGAAAGTTTTGACCCTAAGTACGTAAATCCCCTTGGTTTCGATGTCTTCAAAACACGATGTATTTTTGATTAACCTTATGGAAGCGGCCCAAGAGGTTTCCTCGTCTGCTAGTGTCTGAATTCAACAATTCAATCAGGATATGATTTGTCGGTTCTGCTGTCGTGATGCGTATTGTGTGGGTTTTAGGCATTGAATCGCTGCTTGGCAAATCAGGACGGCTGATTACTAATTAAGTCGAAACACAGGATCTGATTTGAGCTAGTAGTGGTCTGTGCAACTCCTGTTTATCAACATCCCTGCGCTTAAACTCTGTATTTTGTGTGCTCGTCTAATTTCATGGTAAAGCTTTCGACCGCGGAACGTTTTAACAGCTCCAAACTTCAATGCACGATTGAAAGCAGAAACTGCAGTTCCACGCCAACACGTCACGGGTTTGTTTCCTTTGAGGTATTTCTGCCAAAATAATCTCACGATTTCATCAGTAGCTTGTGATAATTGAAAACTGGTTGCTTGCAATGATTTCGACTTGTTTGTCCTGACAGCACTAATTTATGTCCAGAATACTGCAAAACTGGGTCCCTTAAACAAAAAAACATTCGCCACCAAACAACTGGAAAACGATATTATGTTATCCATTCTTAAACAAAAAACCTATTAACTTTTACTTAAATTACACACAATTTCTCTAACTCTTTCTAAACACAATTAAATACAACTACTTTTTTCTCAGTCACTAAGTGCATTGGCCAACTAAACACATACATCTAGCAATCTCAAAACCAAACTAACTTTTCCATTGTAAACTTTACACTTAGCTGACACAATTGAAGCGGTCTGCTCATATGGCGACGCCCTACTACATGCACTGCAAGCCTGACGAGCTGAAAACCACTGTCTGGAATGTCAAGTGCCTTCTCCTCCCTGCTGTGTGTTGCGTTAAGCTCTGTGCCATCAAGCAGGCGGCCTTTGCCGCATGAGTTACCAACGCAGATTAAACCGGTGTTATCAAGCCTGCAGGCTAAAACCAACTTGCCCTGAGACTAATTGCCCGGTGGCTTCGACCTAGGCTACCGTCAGGACTTGGACATTGCAATTTTGTAATCAGTTCACCTTTACCGCTACAGACTGCCGTGATACTTAAAACCACACATGGACTTAATGTAATGGCTTTTCTGGGACAACTTCCCAATGTTTTGTCACTACACTTCCCATTTCTGGCTGCCAAAACGTTATATTCGTCATCACGTAATGCTGGTGAAAAACTGGGTGTTGGTCTGCACTTGACTCGCTCTGTGATTTAATTTGCAACGATTCCCGTAATTGAATCAACCGAATATCTCAAAGATATTTGTGACCTCTATCTATAGCTTGGAAGTGCATCAGTTGACCAGTTGACAATATTTCACGTGATGTTGTGTCCTAGCCATATATGAATGTGATGCAAAAAAGTTACTATGGTTGGTTTAGGGATTCTGAAAACACTAAAGATTTAAGGCAAGGTACAAAATAAAAATATTTAAAGTGATAAAACGAAGGCCTAAAAACTCGAAATTTGTAGAAAATGTGACTTATATTTTACAGCTTTAGGGCTTTGTAAAAAAACAACATATTAATCTGCATTCATGTAAAACATAAAAGTTCCTGGTTCCCCTTAAAAGCCCAATCTCTGTTCTGAACGGCAGAAATACATTTCCCCTCAAGATTACGTCAGCTTTTAGACAAGCAACTTCCACAAGCATTGAATAATTTATAGAGCCCAAAACTTATGCTGCAGAGAAGAACTTACTGCGTGGGCGCAAGGTTGTGTTTCGTGAAAATAGTTCTACAAATAATTCCGTTACCGCAGGGGGTTTCTGTTCAAATTTTGACTGCATTGCGTCACTGGTTTTATTTATAATGTGAAAAGGCAGGTCCTGGCAACATGGTTATGCTGAAATATAGTTTCATTGAGTTTCTACACAACATTAGTTCGACATACATGCGTTAAACATACATACAAACTAAACAAACGATTTTAAGTTTGCGTTATGAAGGTGTCATATACTTTATCACACAATTTAAACAAATTTCAATCAGTCATTAAGCACCACTTTGTACTACCGCGCACACGCATGACCGTCCCACTGCGCAAAAAATCTATTAAACTTCCCATGTGCACACGATTAAACCCGCAACATCCTGATCACCAGAGACTGGACGGGGCCTGCTTTCCATCAGATCGCCACTTACACCACCAACTCCCACGAGAGAGCAACCCTTATCACATCACTTGATCTGCATCTGTTGTCGACCTGCAGAGGCTGTGTTGGTCGTTTCGCGCTGAACCCAAGCAAGCGGAAAGTCGACGGTGAAATTATTCGCGTTTCTTACAGTTGTTTTGAGATTGCCCGACATATACGTTTGGCCACTTTGGCGTAACTACTAAACGACTCTAAAAACAGAATACTACGTAATGTTTTACGCTGCACTTGTGTTCAGTTATATACGCTAGGTATCTTATAAATGTACAACGCCACATTCACTTCTACGTTTCCTCTAAGTTTATTCTTGTGTACAAGATGATAATAATCTCATAGAAGTTCAAATTTAAGACATAATGTTTGCGCAACTTTAAAAAACCGTCGTTTTTCCTCTTGTTAGAACTTGCCTATAGTCTACCCTGTGCAGTTAAAAAATTTAGGAATTTTGAAAACAAACGCACCAGGAAACTCGTTCCCTGCAGGAGAGTAATAATTGATGACAAATAAACTGGCGCTTTTTAAACCTTGCTCACCTTTCTGACTTCCGCGATTGACTTAAGTGCGGGCGTTAACTCTCATGAACCTTGTGACATCTAAGTTAAAATATTTCTGTCACTCTACTGTCGATTTGTCGATGTTTTACGTTCTAAATCAATTCGTAATCATTTATTCCGTTGCACTAATGGAATTTAGCTGATGCTGCTGCTAACAAGTGCCAAGATAGCAAGAAAAAATAAATTGTGACAGCTTTGTAACAGGTGGCAACAAAAACACTATTGCTTTCTTTTCCCACTTAATTTACAACAACAACCAATATCTCGCTCGTAAACACAACGTCTGATGCGTTGCAAATAACGTTTGTAAATATCCTTTATCATTTTCCATTCACTTTATGACAGCAACAACATTACGGTTCTGGGCATATGGACGGATGGGTATTGTACACATTCGTAGCTTGTCGATTCGGTTCCGAGTACAACAAGCTGGCGAGCCCACCCTCCAGCAACCCACTGCTGTGTGGGAAATTGGCGAAACCTCCATTCCCTGTGGGATCCTTTTCTTGTGGAATGTTCGCGTAGAAGCCGAACGCGGCCATTTCTTGCTGCGGCTGCGAGGCCATTGAGACGTCACGGTTCGACGTGCACGATGGTGTGACGTCACTGTGCTTAACTTGAGGGGGTTGGAGGGGGGTTTGGAAAGCTGCGGGCTTCGTCGGCTCCGGCAGATTTTGCGCTGTGGTCTACAACAACAAAACTTATCAAAACGAGAAGATTTTAAAGATCAATTGTAATTGACCGAACCTTATTAAAATGTTTATAAGAATAATTAGGTTAAAAATATCACATCAGTAAGGCAGTGAAGAGATTTATATTTGTACCACGTGATACAAAAAACTAAGCCATTTCTCGCAGGTGCATAAGTAATTCAACATTGTAAATAGCGACTGTGACACGTAAAAAGAGCGAGTCGAAGTTTTAGTGCTGCTGCAAAAGTGGAAACGTATCAATTTCTACCCATGGGAAATAATAACAGCCACAATGTCACACACACATGACATAAAGCTTCGGGTCCCAGTTCAGCATTACACCACAATTGACACCAACCCATACATGAGTTGGTTTCACATTTCCCAAGTTCTCTACACCGCAACTAGAAATGATTTCGGGATCTACAACTAGAAATGATTTCGGGATCTACAACTAGAAATGATCTGTTGTCATTTTCGGGATCTACCGAGGCAGTCGTATATACAAGTGGCAACATAATCATGTATATTTCTGTGTAACCAAACGACCTTATACCATAGTCGAAATCCTATTATCTGAACAATTTAAATGAACTGGACTTTAGAATTTCGCCTTTACTATGTTTAGTTTCCACGTCACAAAACATTATGACGTCACCATCCAATCATGACGTCAACCTTTAACTGGTTATTTTGTAAACAAGCCGCAGGTTCAAATAAATAAAGTCGCAGCAAACCTTGGAAAGTACGGGATACATAGGAAGGTGGCATCCGTCTGCTGGTTGGTTGAGATTGTTGTTATAATGCGGAACTTGAGTAAAGCGAGTGCAGGCGTTGTGTTGGTGCTGATGTACGTGTTGATACTGAGGGCTCGTCAGGTCTGAGAAACGTACACAAGGTTGAAATTTTTAATAGAAAATGTAAAAGTTGTGATTCACATTTACCTATTGTGTTTAAGATGTGCTGTTGGGGGGAATCCCCTTGCCTGCTCCAAACTTTCTTGGGTTTTTCCGCAGCTGGTTTGGGTTTCCATTGTTTGTTGCTGTCACGAAAACCTAAAAAACTCGTGATGTTTCTGCACATTTCATGGTGAAACGCGCACAGGAATAATGAGTAACGCACAATTTTAACAAAACTGTGGCCTTATTTAAATTATATACTCCCAATGAGCTTTTATAAACACAATAGTTAATACATTGTAATACTAGTGTATGAAACAATCGGTTATAAGCGTACATCGTCTTTGTGTACTGATGATAATGACAACAGCGATTGTTGAAACGTTTGCATTACAATGTATTCACTATGTACAAGTTCTCTGGTAGTTATGTCTTTAACAAGATTCAAGTCTGCGTATTGTGTTCGTAAACTGTCAAAAGTTTTTCTGTGTTTTAGCCAGGGCATTTTGCATCAACCACATGCGTTTGCACAAACCTTTAGCGAAGGGATTCCTGTCAATTTTTAGTTTCGTGATCTGCTGGTTCTGATAAGCTGTCACCGTCGTGAACGCACATTCCGGGAAAACCACCGTCGTGACGTCATCGCGTGTGACGTCATTGGCCGCTGGCAGCAAGCTCTCTAGCTCCGACGAGCGGTTGGTGTGGCACTCGATAAGATGGATGCGAGGTTGGTATTTGTGCATCGAATTTAGGATGACCTGAGCGTATTTTACCGTAATTCAGCAAATTTTGCACAAAAAAGTTTCCACTGATGCAAACATTTGTCAAGACAACTGTATAAGTATTTTTTAATTATTTGGTTAAGCATTTCAACATAGTTTTCATTGAGACTAAACAGCACGAAACAGCGTTGTTGAACTTTGTCCCAAATGTTGTTTTTTAACGTTTTTACAATTGCCCAAGCTGTCAGTGAAATATCTAATCATTCTGTCCCTAACGAAATTTCCCTTTTCATATTCTCTACACAGCAAACTGCTCACATGTCCCTTCCTGTTCATCTCGTAATTTGTAAGTTTGAGTTTATCGAAGCTGACCGCTTGTCTCATCCACAAATCTCCACGAGATGGTGAATCGGGGTGAAAATAAGTGCAAGGTAATGTTGAAGCTTCTGTTGTGCCTGCAGCCATCCACTGTGAACTGTGGTAGACATACCTGGAAACATGTCGCGACAAGTATAAGAATACTTTTGGGGGATGTAGTGACCAGTGTACCAACTGAAGTTTACAACCGTACCAATATGATTTATTTTCACTTCATTAAACGATTTCTACGTTTCCAACAATGCTGTTGTTAACAAAAGAGTGACAATATGTTCTTGGGTTAACTAAAAAGTATTCTATGTTTTGCATGACTATAAGGCACAATACCAAAGTCTGATAAAAATGGATTTTCGCAACGTTGGAATTGTTCTGCAATTTAAATTCCACCCACCTGTATCGGTTATTATCCACAGGAAGAATGTCGATCGCCAAAGCGTAATTTCTGTTCGGATCCAAGTCACGGATGTTTAGTTTAACAGCCGGGAACATTCTCCTGTGAAGCAAGGTAACATACCCCAACATGAACCAATGCGTTTGCAAACTTAAAATATTTGGGTGACATTTACCTTCCAGCCTTCGTGATTATCATCTCCGTTCCAAGTTCGAAAAACTTCAGCCAGAGTTCTCGATTTGAAAGTTCAATTGTTGGACGTTTTCTTGCAAACTGAGGCTCAACTGAATAAATGTTGATGTTGATTTGTGTTCATAACATTTGGTAAGGAATAAAACAAAGCACGGCCAATTGGGTGTTGTACCTGAAGTTTCGTGTAGCGGCAAAGTTGGAGCAACTAGAACTTGCGTGTCGCATCCTGATTGGTCAATTTCGCTGTGGGTTGGAATTCTTGGGTTTAACTCCTCAGAACTCACTAGCGCCGCTGGTGGTTGACCCCATGACGTTGTGTTTTCCGCTACTGCGACTTCGAACAGGTTTGGGGCGGATCTTGACTCGTGGGTTTCGGGAAAACTCTGTTGCGAATAATTCGAGTTCTCCAAGTGCGGCTGGTTCGAGACTATATGCGAGTAACTCGGGGCCAGCAATCCGCTTTTGTGCGAGTAGTACTCGATTGGGAACGAGTCATCATGAAACGGATCCACTTGTCCCGGGTATAACTCGTAATTAATATTCGTAGTTGGAACCGCTGACTCGGGAGGCGAAGAGTAGACGCTGTGAAGCGAGTCGGGCGAGTTGCTGTCGTCATCAAGTGACGTCACTGACTCGGTGAGGTCGATGACGTCATCACCAGTGTCCGGACCTGTATGGGACAATTTGGAGTTAAGTTTCTGCTGACAGACAAAAATGAAAGAACAAAGTTTTTCTACCTTGTTGACTTTTATTCGAAGGGACAGGAGGATTGCTGAAAGAGAAGAGAAGATTGGAAATGAATGAAAGAAAAGTTACAAGACAAGGTTGAAATTAAAGGTTAAGTGTCGGAAGGTGTTTGCAGGAAAGATTACAAAAAAGACTTTGAAAAACAAGTTTCAGGGCGCTGTATTCGAAGGTATAAGGGACAGGTATATCCAGTAAGTTTTATGAAACAATCTTTATGCAGGCCGCCTACCCTTGACAAAGATTCTGCTGAGGTTGTGGGTCGCAGTAATTTTGAAACTCGGACGATTCGGAAATTATCGGCCGCCAGAGGGCAGCGAAGGGCTCGCCATCAGCTTGGTGACTTGGAAATCCTGGTTCAAACTGATACCGACATGAGTTGGTTAGTTCTTGTAGTAAGTTGTCTGTGGAGTGGTGGTTCGTTTGGTTGTAGTTGATCTGGTTCGGATTCAGCTCATATTGTTCAAGTGACTGCTGCGTTGGTTGAAAGTGGTAGCCGCCTTCGAAACTGCCGAAATCCTCCCCGACTGGCGTCAGATTGGTCAGTGACGTCACACTATCCAGTGACGTCACAAAACCTTCATGTCCCGACCTCGAATCTATCGAACTAAGTTCGTGGCTGGTGTTAAATTGCGCAGGACTGTTGTGACTTTCTGAACTTAAGTTTAAATTATTTTGATCGCTTTCAACGTTGTTGTCGATGGATTCAAATCCGCTGGCTGGAGACAAAGCTGCGTCACTTTGAACTTGCGATAATATGACGTCACGTGTACTTGCGTCATCACTGACGCATTGACTGGCGGGGGGAAATATGACTTCAGACATCTGAACAAATAAACATAGTTCCAGTTGACTTAAAAATAAAAACAAGTTTCTTTTTTGCGCGAAATTTTCCTTTTACAAAATCATGTCTTCTGTACAAAGATTCTCCTGCTGCGCATTTCATGTTAAGTTCTACGCAGTTACTGAGATAAAGAATAAATCTTTAAAGGGTCTTTGTGAAGACCAGTGGTTTAAATACTCCGCCTTACTGGTAAACAGGACAAAACGTTAAATTTGCATTGGTAAAGTTGGGTTTATGATTGCAGCCGAACTTGACGCAGAAGCGGGATTAAAGCGGCATTTCATAGCAACACAAGGAAACCTGCCTCAAATTCACCTCCGCACTTGTTCCTCAAACTTCTCACACCTCAACTAACTTTTCAACAACTTTCCACCAACAAAATTTACAAATCAACAGATTTACCACAGGTCGATAATTTTTCCTATCGTCAA
>QXVZ01017653.1:0-42558 GCA_008931825.1 Phallusia fumigata | reverse complement strand
GATTTTTTGTAATTTTTTACCAAAGCCCATATTCCATCACTTAAACGGTGTACTAGCTGTGCTAAATACCTCAGTCTGTCCTTTATTACCCATCATTTTGCAGGCATTTTTGCAGAAAATTATGCGACCATTTCGATTATTTTTGTACTTTGTTAAAGGTTTATAGCTATCAGCGATCCAGCGCAACTACACGAGAATGAATCAAACCGTCCCATTGACATTTCCACCGCGTTTGATCGTTTTGGTCTTTGCAACGCTTGTTTTCACAAAAAAGGACCGCAGTAAGTTAGACCGAATTTTTTCATGCAGAAACGTAACAATCGATTGCAAATAGAATGCTAATTTTTGTTTAGTCAACACTATCAGGCCCCTATACGTATCGGTGGTGGTTATTCAATTTATCACCAAAATCAGCAAATTGCAAACGAAGATCTTTCATGGAGTACGCTGAAATGGCTTGCAAGTCCAAACGAACCTCANACGTATCGGTGGTGGTTATTCAATTTATCACCAAAATCAGCAAATTGCAAACGAAGATCTTTCATGGAGTACGCTGAAATGGCTTGCAAGTCCAAACGAACCTCACATCCTTTCGGAAAATGCGGGTATAATATTGAGTTAAATGGTCAAATCAAAGGTGCTTCGTTGACTACACAATGTAATTGAGATCTATGTTTTTTTGTTAGACGCCAGCTCGAAACAACTGACTGCTGGAATTGGTAACGGTTATTCAACGGATTTGTATGAGCAATTTCTTGTTAAGGGCGGTGACGCAATTGCCCTTGAAGTAAGTAGTTCCATTTAATTGCGATGAATTACACGGTAAACGATGTTATCAAACCAAAATTGGTTTAATGTTTTTTTGCCAACTGCGCAAACATATGTAAAAACCTTTAAGTCAAAGATTTTCTAATCGGTTTAATTTTGACAAATCTCTTACAGGCTTAAAATGCATTATATGTGTGCATGAGTATCTGTAATCGTTGGTCAGCGTGACCGCTTTCATGCATGTCAATTGACTTTTGATTTTAGGAATACCTTGAATCAAACTTTAATCCCGAAGTATTGGCGGAACTGGAGGATTCAGGAGTGAACACAATCCTCATTACGGAGTATGCTGAAATGTATCGGCAGCATGTTAAAGGGCTGCTACAAGAAAACATTAAAAGGCAATCTCATTTGATAAAGGTATTGTGTTGGCTGTTTTTTTATCCTTGATGCACGAAAACAAAACTGTTCTTAGGTGATTGTCACGCAAGGGTTCTTTTTTAATTCGTCATTATTTAAGTGGGCAAATTTTAATGTGTAGCAATAAAAAAGAAACATTAAAAATATATTTTTCCCAAAGCAACAAAATAATTCGGACCTGGATTCGAGCCCATAACCCTTGCGCTGACAAATACAGATGTTGCGTGGCTTGGTGCAAAGTAAATGGCCAACAACGTTTTTTCAGACAACCGGGGAAGACGTTGATTTTGCGACGTTGTTTAGTGAAATTGAAAGTGCAGGAACAGATATGAACATGTTGATGACATTGTTGACAAAGGGTAAGAGTAACGATAGATTAAGAGCTAAGAATGAACGTTTTCATCGAGGGTGAGATGTTTTGTTTGTCAATATTTACAAAGGTATGACTGCAGTCAATATCCTCCATTTTGAATAAGTCGACTTTTATCATAAAATGTTGGGCAAAAATTTACTTACGCACTAATCATCGGGAAGGGGTGATATTTTAGTGGCTACAGCATGCTGGGCTCATTGCTAAGACATCTTATAAATCCGTACAAAGGCGTTTATGCAAATAAGTCAATTGAAAAAGATTCAATTTTTATTGAAAAACCAATCCACTTAACTTTATTTGTGTTTTGAATTACGACCAAAGGGCGAAACGATGAAGAAATTCTTCGATTTGAAGAAATGGGTGGAAACATTGAGATCTTGGAATATTACTGTGGTGAAATTAAAGCGACAGAAAGTTATGAAACGATAGTGGACAGTTTTAGAAGGTTTTTGGAAAACGACAACAGACACCAAAGTGCAGAAACATTTCTACAATATGTTGATTCTGGCGGAAACTTGAAAATGCTGAAAGAGTTTGTAAAGCAACGATCTTCAACAAGTACTGCTTTGCCCGCCAAAAAATTAAAAATGTATGCCAGTTAATATTGTTTGTTTCTCTACAGACTTAACAGATAACGAAGTCGAACGACAACGTATTGAACACTGTGTTTCTACTTTCCCAAACGAAACAATTTTGTTAGAGAACCTGGAATGGTTCTCACGACGCGATGTCCATCTTCATTTCTTCGCGCGGCTCTTGCAGCAGCTGATTGAGGTGATGTTTAGGTGACATAACACTGCAGATTGCAAACTGTTGTTAATTTTGTCACTAACGGAAATTCCAGAATGGTGGGAGCGTTATGGCATTGAAGAAATTTGCAAGAACTGGTTTCGATTCAAAATTCCTGATGGAGATAACTCGCGGAAATGCGAAGGAGGAAAATTTGTTGCAGGTAACTCCTAACTGGTCGGACACGACCAGATCGTTCCTGAAACGTGGCAGTACTATCCCGCAAACTACCCGAGATGAATTTAAGAAATATGCGGATTAAAAATGCAAATTTACCATTGTCTGCCAATTGAGGAGCACGAAGTTCAAACAAATGCCACAAACGTTGCTTTTGTCATGTTTCTCGATCCGCTAGGAGCGCAATTGGGTTTTGCACAATCGTTTTTTAATTATTTTTTGTGTATCCTACAGACAAAAAATACTGACTTGATGTTAATTGTACAAAGATTGAAGCCCTTTTATTACGTCGCCAACAATCTGGATTAGACTTAATAGGCAATTATATTAAAATTACGCAGACTATTGGCGAGGAGTTTTCGAAAGACACTAAACTGCAGAAAGATTTAGCCGAGTTTCCGGACGAACCTTACGTCACTGAGGCATATATTCGACGAGGAGGAAGCTTTCCTGGTCTCGTCAAAGCGATGTCAGAAGCTCTGAGTATGCGACACTGATACGGTTATCATTATTTAAAAAGTTTTTACGATAAAAAACGTACTTTTGTGCAGATACCCCGAAGTTTGAACAATATGTAAAAGAGAAAACGACTGAAGCTCTAAAGAAATTCTCCAATCTGGGAGAAACAGCAAGATACGGGAATCTTTCCACAAATCCGACTGTAACACCAAGGTAGTTAATACACAAAACATATTTACATCACGTTTATCCCGGTAACTTTGTGCAATCAGTTTTTTTAAGTTGATGCAAATTAGGTCCGAAATTTGATCTTGATCCTCTGAATATTGTGCTAAACAGAAAGAGGTTATAACCGCACTTTTTACAGAATTCTTAATTTTGTTAAAAACCCTGTCACGACCAGTAAATTTTCGAAAAACTTTGAAGTGCTTTAAAATTGTTGATCGACTTTTAGGAACAGCCCAATTCCCACGTCCTCAGGAGTTCTTTCCCTTTACGTGCTTCCTCGCCTTCTGGAAAAAGCAAAGGCCGATTTATATTTCGATAAAATGGTGGAGGCTGAACAATCTTGGATGAAAAACGAAGGCCAGTACATACTGAAAGTAGGTACACCCAATTTCTAGGTTCAACAATACTGCGACGATCTTTAAATTTGCAACCGCTTTTAAACAGGCGTTAAAACAACAAACAGCGGAAAAGCCGAACTACGTTTCTGGAGTCGACATTTCGGAGAGAAATTTGGTGGTAAGCATTTTCAAGCATGCAAACTCATTAACGGACGGAACATCGGTCTCGTCGATAACTGGAAAAAGGCGAAACAAACTTTGGTCTGCACCCAAACCGTTTGAGGTAAAACTGCATGTATTCGTGCAATTAAAGTATTGCTTAGTCAGCCGATTGATCGATCTCCCAACGTTTCTCTTACCCCAGGGGCGTGCAACTATTTATTGCAATGGGCCAAAGAGTACAATTGCAATAATACTGAAAGTCAGACATATTACCCGTTTTTTTGTACAACGAACTTTTTTAACCCTGTTCGCGCGCTTTGACGCAACAACTGGGATTGCCAGTGGTACAAATGTAATGACATAACGTGAAGTCAAAACCTCTAATGAAAACGTTACAAACAACAACATGTCTACGGTCATTGCGTCCAAATTATACCGACTTGTTTTTTTTTTTTTTTTCAAAGTAATATAAGTCTTTTTGGTTTAATCCCTTCCGTGCCAAACAAAAACAAACAATATTTTTTATCTTACTTGGTTCCATTTTGTGACTACATCTTTCCTATTATCGCATATGAAAACAAAAATCGAATAGTTTCTTATTTTGTGCTGTTTATGTTAAATATGTTATGTACACTTGTACCCTCTACATTGTTTATAGATTCAGAGAAGTCGCATTTTACCAACTCGGCCGCGAAGTCCATTCACACTAAATAGAAAACTAAGAATTTCTTCTCTGACCGAGGATAACATTTTAGACATTCAGAAACGACAACGAAACGAGCTGGATTTAATGCGAAGGGTAAAAAATGAATTTGTTGTTATCTTGGGAGGACATCTTGCGTTTCACAACGGGTTATGAAATGTCTTTTTAGAGTTTGCGGGTGGAAGATTTTCAGAAAAACTGGCATTTTGCGATCACAAGCCCGCGGGGTTCCGTGGTCGCTGCGAACTCAATGCAACCTGAAAATCTCCCCATTACGATGCATCAAATACCTGTGGAACCAGTAGTGCAACCAAAAAAGAAGGGTGGGATGACAGCTTTTAAAATTTGCAAAAATAAAAATTGTTTCTGGAATTTGTCTAAAACAGTTCCACCTCACTCAATAAAGAAGATGACTTGTTTTATTAAATGTAATGTCATGAAATTTTAACCTTCAACCAAAGTCTTTACAGTATATCATTTATAGTCATTATAACGTCTATAAGTCCTATACCTTGAAGATAACACAAGCATTGCATCACATGTTTAATAGAACGAGTTTACATAAATAATTCATGCCAAACTATTACGCCAAAGAATCGACCAGTATGACCAGCTCGATGATAATGAAATTTCTAAATCAAGTGATTCTGTATTGAACATCTGAATCGATTTAGTAGAGCTGCTTGTTACAAACATGACATGACTTGTTAGACAAGTTATCTCGAAGAAAGCAACATCGAGAGAAAATGAGGGCGTTGAAACAAGAGAGCCGAAGTGGAAAAAGTTCAAGGCAAAGTTCACCGAACAGCGAGAGATCATCGTCTTCTCACACGCTCCAACTACCTAGTATGACACTTAATAGTTTTCCAGAAGTGACACCACTTCCAGGTATGTGATGATTTTATGACATTGTAATTGCAGTTATGGATTGAATCCGTCTGGTTAGCTTGAGATGTTATGGATACTGCCAAACACTTATGTGCTAGCCTACAAATACAATGTCCAAATATATTTAACATACAACAAAATGCGCCTACAGTAGCATTAGTTTTTTTGCTTTTTAATGAGAACTATCACGAAACATTGGTAACGGTATATAAGCTTCTAAGAATTTAATTGCAATTCCAAATACACCAAATTTGTTTAGAAATCACTGTGACTTCACAAGATGCAGTAGGAAGAGCTTCCTTGCCAGAAAGGTAGAACTTTTTAAACAAAACTAGCATGTTGTAAGCAGGTCATTATATCTATTGAGTGTTTACTAACGGAGACACGAAACAATTAAAGTCCAGTATATGCACATAGTTGGACTTCTATTTGTACTTTCAAAACAAGTTTTGAAATAGGAGACAACTAACTTATAAATCAACTTAATTGTTTTATAATAACTTTTGCTCCCACGTTTTGATAACGTTATGTTGGACTAAACAAATCAATACCATTTTTATTGGGTTGTTTTATTGCAAAACTATAGTCTGTTCTAATTTAGACAGTACTGCGACTTTTGTGGTTATTTGGTGATTGTTACACGAATCGGAGCTAATACAACGGTATAAACATCACCTTTCTGTAAACCCGATTTGCTTTTACAGCAGAGCAGAGAGTTCCAATGGAGATAGCGATGAAATGATCGAGTCGACAACGAGCTCCCCACAGACCCGCATTGATTTAGTAGCAGAGTCGACTTTAACAGAGGTATTTAAGCAACGACCCACCAGGGGCCCATTAGCTACAAAGAAAAATGTCACAAGGCGAAAATTGCACCCCCTCCTTGCGTTGATTCTGTAATTGCATTAAAAAGCTGTTTAATTATCACAAAATTTAGGATATATTGCAATTAGGTTTCTAAACCTTACATAGACTAAAATTTAAAGTAACACCTCTGCGTTGAATGTTGCAAAGATGTTTTTAAGTTTTTTTACGGAGTCTCCTCAAAGCAACTCGGCCATAATTGTTCGAATTCTTTTGAATGAATATTCGATTGGCAAGCATCGCATTTTGTGCCAGTGGCCTGCGAAAGTTTTTCGAGCTGATTGAGACATAACAATGCGTAAAGAAAGTTGTTTTTTTGTTTACTTGTCAGACACCTCGCACAGACACAGCGATCGCGGAAACACCAGTTCGCTATGCCACCGCATTCGGACAAAAGATCGCGGTTAGTATATGTGTAGCTATTCATCACCTTTGACAAATGACAATTCCGAGAATTGTGATTGCTGGCTGTAATGATAGCGTCGTTGATCAATAATACCGAATTGTAATCACTTCTATGTGGTGATTTTGCAGAGTGCTAGCTTCAGCAATATTTCCAGCGCAAGGGATCTTAAAAAATTGAAAGATCATCCAGAAACTATGGTGGAAGTTGTCAGCACAAAATCTAAAGTAAGTTGATCTTTCAACACACACATATATATTTGTGAACAATTCAGCTTTATGTCCAAGTTAGATTTTTGACGCCAGTCACAATGACGTAAACTGACATTTAAATGGGATTGGGCATGAATTCACAAACATATGTCGGGTGATCTTTGTTGTAGTTTACAGCAAAAAACTCAGATTGTTCAGAGCGACGTATAGTCAACAAGCGAAAGTGTTTCACAAACTTTTTCTGTATCTGGTTTTTGCCAAATGACATGTTATTTTAAACTACCACTTGGATGCTGAAGATTTAATGCGTGTTACGTAAATGCAGATAACGTCAAAATCGGAGAGCGCCATTCCTTCGACAGCCGCAAAGCAGCAAACCAGCAACCTGTCATGGGAAGAACTTTCTGGAAAGATGTTGGCTAAAAAAGTTGCCTTCGGACCTTCCACTTCATCAAGGTGCAAATGTTTATGCCACTTTTCAAATAGGAACATGAGTTTTTCGTCCGGGTATAGTTTTGTCAAGACTGATGTGTTTCAGGCATATGTCCGAACCAGAATCATCTAGTGACGAAGAAAGCAATACGCAAGAAATTGATATTCTCCAACGGTACTGCATTGTGAGGTGGGAAGTAGCATTTTGTCAGTAAAAAAATTGCATATATTCAGGTATTCCTGTATATCGTGTCTATTGTTTTACATCCATTTGAAAATTTGAACCATGAGTGTCAATAAGTTCAAAGTTACAATTTACCGAGTTTACAATATAACATCAAGATTCTATTGTAGGGAGGATCGAGTGCCTTTGTACAAGAGAATTTTTGAAAAGTACGTTTTGGTAAAAAGCATCAGAGATCGAGAGAACAAGTTGGCTTCAAAGCGTGCTAAAAGTCGCGAACACCAAAACGAGGAAAACGGTAACAGATTTCACCTTAGGCATATTTGCAGTTAATCCAATAATAACAAATCCAATAATTGTTGCCTCTAGAAACACCAATTGACGAATTCGCAAAAACTGGTTCGGCCAAGTTTGAGCTTGGCAAAACTCGCTTTGTACTCGAGAAAATTAAAGACAACATCGAAGATATACAAATGCAAATTATCACCATTAAAGGTTTGGCATTAGAGAGACTAAAAAATGGTGCATACCAGTGTTCTCCAACCGGTGGTACGCGACGGCAATGCAGGTGCTGGTACTCAAGCGACCATCGTGCATTAAATTGAATTGCGTTCTCCGTTACATACATATGATTTGATTCAGAAACAATACGCGGGGACAGTGTGTTACCTCCAAGTGGTACCGTAAGCGACCACAAAAAGGTTGGAACCACTGGTATAATACGCTCTAATTTTTTGCTAGCAGGTGGTCTATAGGAAAGGAAACAAAAAAATGTTTGCAAAAACAAACAATTGTTTTACTTTTTTACAAATGTTTCCCAAAATAGCATCCGTTTAAATAAGAAACTTCTCAGTTCAACATAAAAAACTGTTTTAGGTGACGTCAACCGAACGGTAGTAAGTGTGGCGAGGCGAAAATATGCTGACGCCATAGATGCCGCAAGAGAAAGGAAAGAGAAATTAAAACTGAAACGTCAAAAATCAGTTTTCGGTGGAAAATCGCCAACTTTGCGCCAAACAACGTCAACAGAGCAGGAAACAGGAGGTAATTTGATTGTTGCTACTTATAATAGAAAAGTGGACACATTTGCTAAAAAACCTACTTGGATCGTTGTCGAGTGCTGTAGCAATAACATACGATATTAATTTTGAAAAAAATGATACGGATGTTTGGACCTTGCTTACAACTGAACCTGCGATAAGTGCGAATAGATGGAAAATGTATTAAGGGAGAGTTCCTAAACGAGCAAAACCAACCCCTTGGGGGTTAAGATCATCTACCATTGGTCACACACAATAAAAATGTTTACTAAAGAAGAGGTTTTTGTAATTTATAAAATTAACAAGACTGCCATCGTCTATCAACGAGAGCTTAACAGTGTTCTTTAACAATAGCTGCATACAGGTAAACGAGGGAAAGTTTTGGTTTAAGATCTTCTAGGCCATAATAAATTGTTCGTTTTTGGCCAGGCTTTACTGACCAGGAAGTTATGGCCCTGCTGTCGCCACAAATGCGCCTCCAGTGTGAAGCGCAGATGGAGGTTCGCGACCGCAAGGTGACGCTGGTACATCTGCGAGACAAGGTGAAGCGTCTCAAGTCAAGACAAAGAAGCCTACACGGTATTTACGCCATGAGTCACCGCACAGTGCCACGCATTGACCTAAACTCTTACGTTACGGACTAAATTTGTACAATTCCGTCGCGCATCTGCGTCACAGCTCAGTCTTTCTCTTTTCACCCAGCACTATGTGACCGCTTGGCGAAGCAAATCGAAAACGAGGAGGTGGCAAAGTGCATGAAGAGACAAGAAATGACGCCGTTCACTCGAAAACAGAGCGCCATATTCCGGGTAAATACAATAAATGGCAATATATTGCGCAAGGCCCTCATAAACTCAGCTAACGATGATATCAGTCAACAAATTTGGCTAACATGGGTTCATCGTGTACCTAAATAACATTGTTACAAATAATCATTGCGAAAACCTAATTAGGCAAGCATTCGGAACATACACAGGGATTATACATACATGTCACACTTTTATGGTTGTACCACACGCTGCAGGAACTTCATCCCACAGATGATCCGACGATTGACGAGTGCGATCTGAGACAAGCCTTGATTGAGCTTGACCCAGCTCTGGAGTTCGTTGACAACTCGCAAATACTCGAGGTAAAAACAAAAGCCAGGTATTGTGTGCTTCGAGCCTTTTTTGCGCCACTTGGCTTTCTCTGGCTAATTGAGATGACGCGGCATCGAAAGGACTTTGGCGAAAAAGCGAACTTCGCGCTAACTGGCCTGGCTTGTTTTTTCTTTGCGCCCAGCGTACAAGGAAAAAAAGGCCGCCGAATAATTGCGCCTAATCAGTCATGATTTCACTCCAATTCGCGGCGACACATGCACTTATCAAAGAACAGGATGCATTATGTGCGAACGACTTCCTCTATCGCTTGTCTGCATGATGTCATTGGGAATAAAACCAAAACCCCAGGCATACAGATCACTGGTTCTTAGCCCTTAAACGCTTTTCCCTGCTTGTGTTTATTTTTTGGGACTAAGAATCGTGATTTAGGGCTTTGAACAAACAACCTTTGTTTCTTGTTCAGGGAATTTCTATCGACGAAGGAATAACGTTTCGTGTGTTTTGCGTGATCGCTGCTTTACACGAGAAACGAAACCTGCATCGTTTCAGTCGTTCCCTACACGAGAAGATGAAAGCCTGCAAAGTAAGTTAAACCCCCTCATGTATTGCCTCACAACTAGTTAATTACAACATAAATTCCCCAGGATCATTACGCCAGTTTGTTGGGACCTAATTTCGACATAGTCAACTTGGACCTGGCCGCGGTCGGAATCTCGGGTTCGCAAAGGCAACGGGTAATTTTGGAATCTTCGTCGCGCGTGTTTTCCAGGTTGACCAACCAAAATGGTATTTGTTTGTACAGATTATCCAAAAACTATCCCGCGGCGGAGATGGCAGCCTAGACATTCTTGATTTCGTGACATATGTCCCCTTATTCGTCGACATTCATGAAAAAATCGTTGCTAATCCGCTGATGCTGGCTTCTTGAGCTGTCGGTCGATGAACTGTAGCTTCATTGCTCAATTGCCTGTCAGTTAAAGATGATGATAAAATGCCGATTCACTTGGAAGCTTATCGTTGAAGGCTCGTTGTAGATGAGAAATGTTGTTACTATTGTTCGTGATTTTGATTCACCACAGCACTTAGTTTGTTTTCTGCAAAACCACTGTACCCCCGCGAACATGTAAACTGACACCGCATTTTTACTGAAATATAAACAAAAATTTCAGACTTAGTGTCGACAGGTGGTTTAAACAATCACGCCGCAGAAAGGAGAGTTATCGTCGCGTCATTCGGCCCACGGGCATTTACATAAAAATGAAAACAATTACGTAACGCCAATTCGGTTTCAATTCCTCACGAACGTGGGAGGGAAACAACGCATTCCGAGTGAAACGGCTCCACGGTTGGTTTCTGGGCAGGAAGCAGCGGTCGTTCATTTTGAAAATGAAATTTCTTCAATGAGTAACAGCGTCGTTGCCGTATGACTAATCCTCTGCGATTCACACCCCCAGAGTCCACCACCACACCACAGTAGCGGGAAAAAGGCAAAGGGCTGCCCCTAGCTTCTTTACATTGGGAAAATCGCACCTCGGTACTGTGAAATATTCCGCCACGTCGGAAGGGAGAATTGCACTTTCGCCTACAGACAAAAAGGAAACCTTGCGATTTTTTCGCTGATACTTGCGTTGCGTACAAACAACACGTCACAATGAAACCATCAGTCGTAAGAAGTACGTCATCACTGGCTAATTGTGGGACGCTACCTGAAACGACACCCACCAGTGGGTTTGGGATAAATGACCTTTCGGTAGTAAAACTCGAAACCGAGTGTCTTGAGCTCGGTTTTAGAGAAAGATTTTGGCAAAGCAAATATTGATAACGTGCGAATTTGGTTGGCGCCGCGCGCAGTAACCTCACGGGGGTTGAGGTGTCACATTTAAAAAGCGTACAGCGTTTGAGCAATTAATCACAACACACAGTTTTTGTGTCCGAATTTTGTTTCGTGGCTTTAACAAAACGCGAGTTATTAGACAACAACGCAACAGACACAGTTTGACGGCGGATGCTGGTAACTAGCAAGGCTAGCCCTTTGCCTCAGTGAACTTGCTCGACACCGCTCCGGGCGTATTAGGTTCTTACGCTGAAGAGCTTTTCCAACAACCAGACACTCTGGCGAGGCTGAGGCGTTACAGAGATGGTGAGGCAAAACAAAGGGATAAACCATTTTACAATCTCACAAATAAGCCACACAGCTCATTGTTACACTGGTGTTGGTTGCGCGCATACGGGAGACGACCACTGTTGAACTTTGTTCGTGAGCTGTGTTTACTGGCACAGCGAGCCCCGACAATCGGTACCCGCCTGCGAAAGGGTTTGTTTTCAACAGGTTCTCGCCAGCGCTCTAAGCAAAGAGAGAAGGGCTGACAGAAAGGCGCAGAACAGTCCTTGGGGCGGAACAAAACGGGCGAAGGTAAGGCAAAATCGCTGGAGCGTACAAATTCCTTCAAATCATGGCTGGGAGTTTGAAGAGAAGGTATTAAATTCCCGTCATTGAAACGCTGCGCAAACTGCCACGGCGGCAGGCACTGTGGGTTGGATTTGAAGGTATAATCTCGAGAAATACACGACAGCGCGTCACGCACTCCCACTCAAACAATCTTGATTACATCGCCTGGAAACCAACGTACCCACAATTACAGATTTCGAGACGATGCAGGCCGAACAACCAGTTGGCTTACTAAATTCAGGTTCATGTCATACCACAGAATTAAGAAAATCGAAAACATTTCCATGTGTCCAAAACCAACCAACTAGCCTCTGATAAAGTGAAGCATTACAGTGGTGTAGAAAATGTATTTGTACAATAGCGCTATAAGATACTTCAAACATGAATATTCCAGATAGCGCACAACAGAAAGCGACAATGCTTGTACAGTACCATAACATGGTAAATGCTGGCAAGCCGTACCCTAAACACCTTGTAAATGACACAAGTTGTTTATCATTATCCCAATGATTTTGGTGCATTGTGTTGAGGTTTTGGTTCAGCAATAGAATATTACGAGGCATTTGCAACATTTTAAAACTGACAAGCATTTGCTGCCTGTACATACCCAAGAGAATGAAAATTCATGAAGGCCTTGTTAATAATACAAATCTTGTTGTGACTGTTTGAGATTACACACTAAACTAGATGGTCAAATCCATCAGGGGACTTGTTACCTGGACTTTAAGATACAAAATTTTATGTGATAAAATACTTACACAAAACACAAAATAGAAAAACAAGACAAAAAAGTATGTGACAAAAAGTCACTCAGAAAAAACACTACCACATCTAAGTTCCTCTGTTGAGACACTCGTAAGTATTTACCAACATTTTCCAGTACAACTGTACCAAAGTTCAATGGCTGTACATGGGGCAGTGGTAGTAGTTTTACATTTATTTTTGGATGTAAATGGTTGTGGTACCTTGAATGTGTTAAAACCTGTGCAATTTTATGAGACAGAAGGTAAGAAATCTTTAAGCACTGGAAAAAATTTACCAACTATTTAAAAATCATGTCATAGCACCAAAGAAGGAAAGACTGTTAATCGAGTTCAATGTATAGTAAGCAACAAGTAACATCAGCACACAATTCAATTCCAGAAACAAACTAGCTACGAAAAGTTTTGAAAATTGTTTTAACTTCAATTGCTTCATAAAGAGTTGACGGACAATCAACAAAATTAACTTGAAGGATTTACAGAAGAGTGCTCTAAAACCATTTCCCTTTTCCTACTGCAACAAGAATAAAAATAGACTGGCATCAAGTGTTACATTCTTAAAAGATCAACCCTATAATTATCATCAGGATGAGCTTAATGCTATAGGATATGTTGCTCATAGACCTGGGTATGCCAAAAATACAGTGCAGTTTAGGTTGGCTGAATGTCCACAATTGAGAAACAAATAATGTTCCATGTAGCATTTCCATGCACTTTTATAGGTAGGTGATCAGGGTATGAAGATCTTTTCAATATTTACACAACAGCACTTGGCACGCAAATGGTTCTGATCAGTTAAGCATAATATTCCTGGCCTTGAGTATACTGATATGCGGAGGGTGAGGCTGGTTTCTTTTGCTCATCAAGAGCATAGCTACCCTCATCTTTCTTTCTCATTCTGTATGCCAGTAACATTATGACGCAGATTGCAAACAGTAATCCAACACATCCACCAACAATCAGGGCTAAAAAAAAAAGATTTGTGTTGATATTTAAATGATAAAAATGAAGAAAAAAAAACAATCCTGACAGTCCAGACTTACCAATCACAAAATGAGTACTTTGGAATATGGATGCAGAATTTACAGCTGTTGGGTCTTTAACATCAAAATCATCTTCTTCTACTATAATCTCCTCATCGTTTGTCTCACTAGTCTGTAAGAAACACAAAAGTCACAAAACAAAGCAAAGCAGACACATTTGCCACTTGCCGATCAAACTCTGGCAATGACAATAAATAAAAGTGTGTTACAAAAACCAACCTGTATTTCAGTGGTTGTGGCAATAGTTGTTGATGTACCTCCATCTACTTCTGGTTCGTTCTACACATAAAGAAAACCCATGTGTGCAAACTACATGTATCAAATTTATGTTTAGAAAACATATCTGTCAATTTACCTCCGGAAAGATTCCTCTAAGTTTAGTGCGGTCATTTTCAGTTTCAGTGTCTCCTAAAAACATTAACAGATACAGTAAACAAGTCAGGTTTTCTTTACCACAAATATGGAGAAATTTGATTAAAAAATATAAAAACAAACAAACTTATGAACATGACTTTAATAAACGAACTGTGACATTTTCTTGCAAAAACGTGTTCCATCATGCAAATCAAAAATCATGCACAAAAATGTATAATGGGACAAAACCACGATACAAATCACCCTTTCCCTGCAGTCTTTACACGGACTATATAATGCTGGTTTTTACAACACACATTTAACAGTACAGTGCCAATCAATAGTGATTGTATTGCTATCAATCTATGTTTACATCCTGTTATTTGCAAGTAATAGCTATTTGGAGTGGGGAATTGCTGTCACAACAATACTCCATTTATCTGCCCAGTCATCAGCAAATATGGAGTTTTTGCTGATGAACCAATCAACAATTGGTGAAATAACAGCACGGCAAAAATGCCTATTTTATAAAACAACAAGAAAGACATGCTGTAAAATCACAATCCCATTCCATCAAACACAAAAAACATTTTTCACAGTCAGGCAGAAACCTTTTAGCATAGTTATTTCTGTTGTTGGGACAAAAGTGTAAGTTGTGGAAGAAGAATTACTGAGGTTAGTGAACAGAATCATTTCATCATCATATTTTCCATCAAAAGTAATTGAAGAACCTTGTTGATACAAAGTAACAAACACCCATACCAATTACTAATAATTATGCAACAAGCCACAGTCAAATGGAAATTTAATCAAGTTTCTGTCTAAAATACCTGAACCTGACCCATCCATCATGTCTTCATCATCCCCTGGAACCGAGGCAGAGCCTTCCACCTCATATTCCCAATTGTCCTCTCCACACTGGACCTGCAAAATGGTAGAAAATGTTTTTAATGAAAAAACTGTTTTTGGAAAAAAATGGGTATTCAACATTTTCTTCACCACATAGTTCAAGTATCACACAGTGTTTCTGTTTAGTTTAGGCTTACTTTAAAAATAAGAAGCCAGATGGGTATAAGTTAGTCACAGCAAAATTACCTGGTTTTCACGATGACAAGCCCATTATATTGCATTCCATGATAATAAAAACTGAAGTAATAAATTTTACCCATGTCTAGTCTCTTACCAAATTTACCTGGGATGAGGCAATAACCAAAATCAATCCAATCAGGAAGAAACTTCTCCGCATCATAAATTTTGAATAATCCTTATCCAATGCCCACTGATATTGTCAAAAAAACAGAACACACAGAAAACAAATCTTTCAACAGAAAAAACAGCCTTCACTCTTGCACAAATTAAAATTTGATTTGATGTCTGTTTGTATTACTGAAACCTGGGAATTTAAAAAGATACAATTACTTTACAATTACACAATGAACAGGTAAGTATTCATACGGGCTAGCAAAAGCCAGACAGTTAGGTTTCAACAATTTCAACTACATGCAAGCTAGCCTAAATTATTCTGCTGAAAACTAAAATTAACTATTTTTGTAACCAAAATAACTTTTGGAACCAAAAGTTTTAACTTTGCATATCAATTCCTTTTCGTTTTTTAAACATCAAGCAACTTTAGTACCTCGATAAGTCCCTTTTTCCTGTTTAGACTTCAACAAAATTCCGTATCAGTTTATAAGTACTCTTTCTATTTAATAAGACTTCAGGTTCCAGTTTCTTCGAAACTTTAACAACTTAACTCTTTGGCACAAAACTCCTCGTTATTGTCATCACCTGACGTAAATAATAGACTCAAAGCAGCCGTAATCGGAACTGACAACAAGTTTACTCTCCACAGCCACCGTGTGTTAAATGGTGTTGGGATTTTATTGTTAGGGTCAAATGTTTCTAGCTTTTTGTATAATTCTCAGTAACTGTTAAATTTAAAAAACAATTTACGGTGGTTAAATTGTTTCTGCATGACACGTACGTAGTAAGTTTCTGTTTTTTTAGCATGATCTCCATTGGATAGTAGGGCTTCGCACGCCGGGATACAATTCAAAGTTTAGAAGCAGAACTGCAAAGTATCCAGACGAGGACCAAATTCACCGCAGGAGAGTCTGCGCTTGTGAAAACTTCCAGCATGCAGCCTTTGCACTCTATTTTGTGTTACATTATTTTAAAAATCGTACTACTTTTTACATAGAAAATGGCAGCTAATGAAGTTTTGTTTCCGCAAAAAAAAGTACAGAAATTTTATTGGAAAAAGATAACCGACAATTGAACATTTTTAAAAAATACGACAAAAAATAAGCAAGATGCATTTTAAATACACAAACCACATAGGCTACGTGAATTTTAGTGAGGCAAAAACAATACAAAACTGTTCGTACAATTTACAACAAAACCCGTCAGATCATAGCCAAGGTCAAACTTTAAAAGTATCTTTCGGCTACTCGTTTCTACACATATAGAAAATTGGGCATTGTTATACTCATTGAGAAAAGTGGTCGTTGATGAAACCTTAAAGTAAGGAAAACGTAAGTTAATGATCACAAAAACGGCACACGTACGTACAATTTTTGTTTTGGGATCACAGATGGCCAACAGTTTGCGATTCTTCCCAGACAGACAAGGGTAACGACGTCACGATCGCAAGCGATAGTTGCTCAAAAATCTGCCGAACCATTGAGTGATCACGAGAAGTAATTTCGGCGAAGCCCGCGCATTCGGCCCAACCGTTAATAATTTCATAAACATCGTGAGGAAATACGATGTGGGATTTGTTGGCGTGGTTCTCCTGCTTTTCCTTGCGCCTGGCATTAAGCATTGTTCGATCTCGCGAAAAGTTAACGTTGTACAAACGGGACGGCTTCTCATGTGCCATTTGGAGGTTTCTCTGGTCCTGTAAAACAAGCAAATAAACCACTGTATTGCGAACGGCATCGACTTATTTTTTCCGTGGTATTTTTGAAAGGCCACGCGTATTAAGTTGCTAAGTGGTGAAGCACTAAATTTTGTTGCAATGACTTGGACCGCACTCGAATCCTTCCGCCCCAAAGACCCGACTTCACTCGAGTTACCAAGCACAAAGACTCGGTCTGGGACTCGCTGGGTAAATGATTTAACCTGACGACTCGTTTACGTCACTAACTTGTATGGTGGTGCCTTTGTTTAATAAGTCCTTATTTTGACACCGCGATTTAATAGGCTACCACAAACAACAATATTCTAGTGGCGTCTTTTGTTTGACTGATGTGGCGCCCAAAGTGGCATAAAAGTCCATAAAATGTAATTTACTGGCGCCAATGTGTTTAACATTACTAATTAATAGGCATTGATTTTTTTGTAGGTCTGATTTTTTATTTGCAAACAAAAATTTAATATTTTTTTCCGTAGAAACTTACCGAGTGTGTGCCGACCACGAACACTGGCGGAACATCTTTTCCATTTGTCGAAATTTCGTTTCGTGAGGAGCAACAATAACAACAACATTTTCGCAGGAAAGACTTTCGACGTTCTGCAGAACTGCTTTCTTCTACGTGAAGATTTACGAAACGGTCTCGAATTTCTCGTATTGCGGTGAGCGATTCGGAGTCAAGGACGTTAAACACCAGCACAAGACCGTCGCACTCTCTCAAACACGCATCATGACGAGCCATCAAACTAAGGCTGCCAACTGAACACGCGCTGTTACATCTTGATCTCGAATCAATCCTAAAAAAGCAGTTTTACTGTTTAAGTAGAACTGAAATTTAAAGGGCAAAGGCAGTATTTACAGGATTAGGAAAATGTTATTATATGTAATGGTAATTAAGTTGCTACAAAAGCATAGGTTCGTTTTGTTCGCTTTTCATTTTCGTCCTTGGTATAGGCGGAAGTACTGGACTTGGTTATGATCAAAATGAGTCAACCGTGTGCTGCTGCCTTTCTTGCATTCCACTAAAAGTTGGCTCAATGCCGCAAGTTTCTTTTCCGGTCAATAATAGGACACCGAAACCGCACCAGAACCGACGACACTGCTTATTACCTTACATCCCGTGCAGGCAATCGATATCGTGTGCGGGGTGGTAACACAAATCTCTCCAGAAAGCTTGACCTCGAAGGTTTTTCTTTGGGTGTTGAGCAGAACCTACAAGTAGATTGTACAGTAAAGGAAATGCCTACGGCAAAAAACGTACAGCTTAAGTCACTTGAAGCAAAAATTGAATGCCAAAAAATGCTTAAGCTGCATTATCATTTTGTTTGTTTCATTTTTATCCTCGGGGGGCGGAGCAACGCCTGAATGCGTTATGCTCACAAAGAGTCCACCGTCGAGCTACCTGCCTCATTGCAGTAGGCAAAAGACAAAAGTAATTGACAAGTTACAAAAGACAAAGTAAGGTAGGGTCTAACGACCGCTTTCAAAGCAGTTAACGTAACACTTGTATGAAACGCACAAACATTTGCCTTCTTCGTGATTAACAGGAAATAACCAGCGCAATGACATACACATGTCGAATATTAGTAAGTCAACTTAAACAAGAATACAGTACCACAGTAACAATGCATAAGCGACGTTTTACCAGCTAATTTTTGTTCATTTATTTTTTGTTCTATACCTACCAGAAACACACCATTAAGGGACTTTAAGGAAGTAATATACTTCCTGAATACGGGTAAAACGATTCAGAGCGGGGGTGAGCAACATGCGGCCCGCGAACAGAAATTGTGAGCCCCGCGGAGAGGTGCGGATTTTAATTGGAGTGCCCGCAAAACGACATTCCTTTTTTGTGCATTGACGGTGTATATTTATACCCGTGTCGCATTTCATACAAGCACTGCCGAAAACGCCTGTCTAACCAGCTTCAAACATGTTATCGTGGATTTGGCAGCACCTCAACGACAATTGGTTTTAAGGCCTATAAACACCTATGGTAGGGGGTGGGGATATTGTGTAGCGCATAGTACACAAAAGGTTTGCGAAACCACTAGTGTATAGCCTATTTTCGCCACTTACCCTGATGTGTCGGTTATTTCCAAAGAGAACTTTAAACTAGCGCTTTCTGGAATTCTTCCCGCTTCATACAATGAAGTTTCGCTCTTTTTCCTTTTCTGTACAGCGGTTTAGCGTGTAATTTATACTGTACAGGCCATAATAAAAATATCCTAACGGTAAGTGTGTGAAGTTGGTGCCTTTCGTTAAATCACTCTTTAAAAACGAAGGATTGGGTATATACAGTTTTTCAGTATAAAAGAGGGAAAACAGCACACGTCTGTCAATATTAACGTTTTAACGTATAAATATGAACGTGTTGTGCAAAACAACGCAAAACACAGAGTGATTTCACCCTTTAGCAATGTCCTCTTGTGACGTAAAACATCAAACAGAAATATTTACTTGCTTATGCCACCGCTTAGGAAAATGACGAAGTTTTGATTGATTTTCCACACTAACACACAAATGGAAAATTACCTTTTCGTCACCAGGTTTGTTTGAATCTTTTCTCCATTTGCTAAAAAATATTTTTGCCGTTTCCTGATTAACAATTGAAATATCCACGTCTTTTCTGTAAATATCCTCAATTGTAGTTGGTGTACTGAAACACAAACGAGTGCAATTTTTCAAAAACATAAGTTAAAACGAAATATGCTGACAGTACATGATTCACTGTTAAACTCGCGATTTGGGTAAACACAAGTTTTTTGAATCGATTATTACACTTCGTGTGTGTACAAGTATTAACAACAAACCACCAATAACAAACAGTACGTGTCTATGTGGTAAATACATTAGCAAAACTTACGGGTCGATGTGGTGTTCAGTCAAATATTGTAACGCTAAACTTGTTTTTCCGACACCTTTAGTTCCAAATATTGCCAGCTTTAAGGGTCTCATGCAAGCGAATGACGACGAATGCGACATCACGACCGATAAGAAGCGCGAACAGACAATATAAAAAACTTGCTTTTGAAATTAATAGGTTCTCTAGCAACCAGTTTCTGCAACATACCAAGACACTGTTACTAAATGTAGCCTTGTCATCGGGTAATCTTTCACGCTGCAATCTAGTCATAGCATACTCAACACGTAATGGCACGTTTTTTTGTAAAAACATGCCACATTTTGTGAATGGTTCCAGTTACGTCACAAGATAAATAATGCGAGATCGGGTTGATGTCAAAAATTTGGACCATATCTTGGTTGTCTTGGGCTGACCTAGGATTTTCAGCTGAATAGGTTACACGCATAAACGTAGCCAGAGGGTAGAAAAGGGTGAAAACATCGAAGTTAAAGATATCCGATATCACTTTTTTTCGTATAAAATTGCTGTTTTTCTAACATTGTCTTTACTTCAATCTTTTCTAAAACTTGATGAAAAAAAATAGACAACAAAAATATCGAACAGCACCTGTTACCCACTCTGCACGCCTAAAGATTTTAACAGACACCTTTTTAAAAAACAAACATCGCAGAAACTAAAAAGATTGGCCAATGTGATTAACACCTTTATTAAAGCATATTATTGCCATCAGCTCTGCACGTGGTCACTGCAAGTCGGCAACTGTCGAGCCATTAAACTTAACTTCCTCCATTGGCATGATCCAAAAGTGGATAGTTCGTTTATTGTCAATTTGCCATTCCGGGCTTTTCGAGTGGTTGCTCGGCCATTGTTTATGATGACAGTTTACAACATTTAAGAAGACAGAATCGCACACGTAACAATACACAAACGTGACGCACGTCATTTTATATTTTAACTCTCCAGAAAGTTTACAAATAGAAAATGTTTTGCTTAATAATACGAAAGGAGAAATTACACGACCCGTTGTCTGGGTTGATTTCACTAATTTTCGAAACGTTTTTAGTTCGTCAAAATCGTGACAGAACGTATGACTTTGGCAACAAATTAATGAACGCATGGAAAAATTTACTATCGCTTCTATCTGCTGATTGGTGTCCAAAACTTTCTTTTATTTTATGTTCAACTAATCCTAACATATTTTTGCAGTCACAAAATTGAGTAGAGTTTATTTCGCTTGGCGAAAGAAATGGTAGCGACACAATTGGACTAAAACAATCACCCAGGAGGAAACAGCTGCTCAACGTCAAGACGCAATGTAGAGCGAAATAGTGAATGACACAATTGGAAGAGTTAACACGGGCTCAGAAATTGGTTTACAGGTTAGCAAAGGAACATTTAAAATTATAGTTTTTCAATACTTGGAAGTTGGCTGCAAAAGTTTGTTTCATTGGATTGTTAGTGTCGATTTAATTACTTACAAAAACACGAAACAGAGGCGGACTTCTTAGTCCTAACTTGCGAATGCGCAAACCACTAAGCCTGTGGTTCCGAACCGGGAAGTATAGGAGAGGAATTTTGACTCAATAGTTAAGTTAGTAGTGATAATTGTAGTATTTTTTTGGGTAAACCAGTGGTTCCAAACCTTTTAGTATTGCTCTATATTACTTCTGGTCTAGTAGAGGAGAAATAAAATTTCCCAAAATTAGCAAAAGGGGAATGAAAAAAAGGTTCGAAACCACTGCATTTAACCATCTTACATATATCAACGGTTTTGTGCAAACTGCTGTCACAAATGCGAGCTATATTGAATATTTAAGCGCTTGGACAAAAGAAAATCAATAGTAGGCAGATTAATTGTTTTGTGGGGTGGAATTGTTGCTGAGTATTTTGTTTTCAGCAGAATTTATTTTCTTTTTTATTTCTAAAAGAGTTTTATCAATTCGTTTTGTGAGTAATGTACATTCATCTTTGTTCATCCCAATGGCTGCAGCAACTGTGAGATACGGACACTTGTATTGGTCACAATGTGATCCATATCCAGTAAACAAGTAACTCCCAATTGTTTTCTGAGCATCAAGTGGAACAACTCTGCAAATAAAAGAAATGGGCATTGGTGATTGTTTGTTATATGAAACATGAGATATAAAGTTACAGGGCATGCCTTTGTAATAAAAAACATTACCATCTAATCAAATAAACTTAAACACACCTAAAGCTTTATCATTAGGCAACATCACATGGATTTAAAATGGCCATTAAAAAAATTTAAAACGGTTTAAAAAAAACCAAAGTATCCGGTACCTTGCTCCAGACACATTTCGTGTAAACAACATTGAGCCAAATTCTGTCACATGTTTTTCCATCCCAGCCAGCGTATTCAGTGACATTGCTGAAACATATTTCCAAGAAATTGGCTAAATATAGTTGCAAAGTTGGCGACTAGCAAGAAGCAATGACAAGTTTACCCATGGATATGGGGTTGTGAGGAGTGGCAAGTAATTGTTCCCCATGTTTTTCTGCCAGTTTCGACATCTCATCCCGCAGGTATGTATAGTTTTCCTTTGAGAATAATAACAAAACAATACCTATAAAAACTAAATCATGATACAATGCACAAGCAACATTTTTATTAATTAGTTGACACATTCACAAAAACAAATACTTGTTAGTGTTTCATATAAGAAGGATAAAGTTTACTGCCATATATATTACCTTTCTTTGTTTAAGAAGTTGCTTTAAGCCACTTAACCCCATTTGTAGAGATGTAATCAGAAGATCAATAGCTGGGGATGCTGATGCACGACCAGCATATGTTGATGCAATATGTTCAATAAAACCATCATTGTTAAAACTTGCCACAATAGCTCCACCCACAGGCACAAGCATGTTTTTGTCACAACTTTGGACAAATGCATCAACCCGACCCAATCTGGCAGCCTGAGGAAAATGAAAATATAGAGAGAAACACTAACACAATTCTGTTCTTCTTATTATAAAATATATTCATGTTTTTCACTTTAAATGCACATCAAATTCACCATAATGACATGTTATACCCCCCCCCTATATTTCATCTAATTCAGACATTTTTTTATTAATCTGGCCCATTTAAGGGGGTTAGTGTGGTATCTGCTGAAGCTCTAGCTGAAACACAACAATTACTGCACCACAATGATATGTTATATAAACTGTTCAAATTTCATCCAATTCGGAGAATGTTTAACAACTTGACCCATTTTAGCGGACTAGTGGGGTAACTGCTGGGGCTCTGGGGTAAAACACATAAATTATTGCACCACAATGACATGTTATACAAGCTGTGCGAATATCATTCAATTCAGAGAATGTTTAACAACTGGACCCATTTTAGGGGGCCAGTGGTGTTACTGCTCCGGCTATGGGGTAAAACACATAACTTATTGCACCACAATGACATGTTATACAAACTGTCCAAATTTCGTCCTATTCGGAGAACATTTAAAAACTGGACCCATTTTAGTGGACTAGTGGGGTAACTGCTGGGGCTATGGGGTAAAACACATCAAATACTGCACCACATTGACATGTTATACAAACTGTCAAAATTTCATCCTATTCCGAGAACGTTTAAAAATTTCCCCCAATTTAGGGGGCTTGTGGGGTAACCACTGGGGCTCTGGGGTAAACTCATGACACACCAAATTGACCATATCTACCAGCTGTGAAAGTTTCATCCAAATCCATCAAACATTTCATGACAAAAGTGCATGGACAAGCTGCAGGAGACAAAAAAGAAAAAAAAACAAAAAACAAACAGAGTGAAAACAATGTGTCCCCTTTAGGAAGGGGACCCATAATAGTGGTTCCACTTCATACAAATTTAGCTAAAAAACAATTAGCCTCACTGTCTCTTTACATGTATGATGCTTGTGACATACCTGTTGCAGAAGATGCATGCATTTTGATGATTGCAACCCATAAGCATTGTTAACAATATGTGGAATATTGCTTTCCTTACAAATCAATGCAATCTCTTCTAATCTGTTGAATGTTATCAATGGATCAGTTATTTCGACATTCATTACGCAAGAGTATAGCATAACTAGAACGGTGGCTTTTAATAAGTTGCTATTCCATGCATATACATTGCAACTCATTGAAGGATGTTCATGGCGATATTTACACTGGTTGTTTAAAACATATACACACACATGTTTTACCATATATGTTTAAACATGTTAGGGGGTGAGCAGGGTAACCGCATGAACTATTTAAACAACTCAAACAACTAATAAAGTTCAGTGACCAAAACTATAAATTGTTAAAATTTGATTTGATCTTTATGGTGAATTCACCATTTTAGGAAGGTACTTGGATAACTGCTGGCGTAATATAGTGTATTACAACAAAGCAACCCACAAATAGCAATAACATAGTCTGTTCAAAATTCATCAAATTCCAGGCATTGCTAAAATATCATACAATTTTTTTGGAGCAGCAGGGTGAACACAGGGGGCTATAGGACCAAGGATCCAATACACAAAATTTTTGACAATAGGACCATTCTAGTGAACTAGCAGAGCAACCACTAGTGCTCTGGTACAAACAAGCTAGTGAAAGGTCCCTATGACATGAACTGCCTGTAAAGTTTCACTACAATTACACTTCATGCTAAGTGCACTTCTATATTCAACCATAAAGACAGAAATGTTTTTATTTACTTACTACTAGCAGGATAAACACTGTGGTCAAACGAAACTAATGACACACCACCATCCCACTATCTAACAGTTGTAAACATTTTGTTAAAAACGATTAAACATTTCATGCTAAAAATGCATTGATAAATCTACAGTGGAGAAAAAAGGAAAGTATAGTGAAAATAGAAGGTGGTCAACAAATTAACCAATAAATACCTGTCGGGCACTCTGGGTGCAAAACATGATGTGGTGGAATGAATACACAGAATATTTTCTGCACCTAGTTGTTCAACTTTTTCTTTAATCATTTCAAGATCTGTTCGAAGCTCATCACCTTCAAGCTTATTTTCAATGATGACAGGTTCAAACCCAGCAGATATCATAGACTGTAACAAATTGTCACATAAAACAAAAATGAAAAGGCACTATTTTACGGTGAGTATGGCAGAACTATTCAAACATAAAAATTAGATTTTGAAAAATGACAAGGAATGGAAATTTGGCCTAATGTGAGAAAAAGGTGCCCTAAATGATACTTTCAACATATCCATTTCCTGCGCTAACAATGAATTATATTCAAGGCCTGCATTACATTGGTTCCCTAACTTACTTGGCATTATAAAACATGCAAGCATAAACGTATAGGTCCCTGCACAAATACTGTGCCTAATAGATAGCGGTGCTAATAGGGTGTGTGCCAAAGACCAACTAAATCACTTCTAACTCCATGCCCATGATGTCAAATGAATGATTTAAACCTTACAGCCTTATAACCAACTCATATTACTCAGTGCAAATTTTTGTCCAATTCAGACAATATTGAACAAACCTTTAGGGGGTTTGTGGGGTATCTACAGGGCTGATGTGGTCAAAAAAAAATTGATGCACAATGGCTTGTTCTACAAACTGTGTATAAATCACTTCTGACTTTATTTAATAATTTGGCCCAATAAAAGGGGACATCCACTTGAGCTATACGATCAAAGAAAGTGATGACACACTGCCATAACCTTATCTACCAGCTGTGAAAGTTTCATTTAAAACATTTTATGCCAAAGCAATGAATGTGCTGCAGACCTAGCTTCATTAAAAGGGGTTATGTGGTGGGGGCTTACAAGTTCTCATGTTAATTAGATTATTATATACAGCAGTTTTTAAAATTTTATGTTTTGCCAGGCACAATTGATGTTATTCTTGAAACATTTTACTTACCTTAAAACAAGACTTTTGGTCGATTCTTGGCCATATAATATATTTGGCTTTTGGTCTGAATGTGCGAAGGGTTAAAAAACAAAGAAGCAATGTCATTCCAGTTGCCATAGGAACAATAATACATGATGTTGCTTTTCCTGCACCTAAAATAATTTTATCACTTTATTCCACCAATGCTCGGTTTAAAAAGTGATACATATAGATTAATATTTAGCATAAACTAAAGCCGTGAAAGTAATTTGACAGTAAAAAGGACTGTAAAAAAATGAAATAATGAAACATTTTTGTCCCTAAACATTAATTTAAGCATTCATGTTTTGAAAATTTCTTTAACTGTTAAATGGATTTTATTCCAGTGTTTGTCAGTCCTTTTTACTATTAAGTTCCTGCATATAATATATACTACATTTAATGTGATCCAGAAACTCAACTCAACTCAGTTACCTCAGAAAGGGAGTTTCCCCAACAATTAATGATCATATATTTTACTAGATAAGGCAAGTCAAAAATTTTTGGAGGATATTGAACAAGGAATTCTGCAGTAGATGTTTTTAATCAATTTCATGTATTTCAATCACATACAATAGTGTCTGTGGTTGGGAAATTAACATCACAGATCACAAACCACAATGACCAGATATTCAGTTACAGTGTTTACAGTTAAAAGTTTCTGCAAGTTGGACATAATTTTATAATTTGACCCACTTTGGTGTCTGATAGGTCAGTAGCAGGGATACTTAACTATTCTCACTTTACCTGATATGTGTGGCGAACCAAAACAACTTCAAGAAACAAGACGAAAGACATGAACATTAACTGGCACCAAATTCTAGACTTTTTCACTCTAATATTTAAAAACAGTCATTTTCTATCCTGGGAAAACCAATCTTTAATTTTACAGTGGAGCTACAGCACCAAGATGTAGGATCTGTGTCCATCTGTTTCACAATCTGTTAAATGTTTTATCCAAGGGCAAAAAAATGCCCCCCACTTTGGCAAAAGGAACCCAAAAACACAATCAAATTTCCACTTACCAACTTGCCTGATTATGTCTAAAACTATGTGGGTACAAAGTTGATTCAAAATACTTGATCCAACTGCCTTTGGCTGAACTGCAGTAACATCTCCTGACCGACCAACACCATGGGAAAACCTAACAAAAGTAAGAAGGACTGTGGATGGGCAATACATAAACCAGCAACATGGTCGATTCTATAACTAAATTTAACCACTAGGAAGATACAAGCCATTACTTGTGTATAAAACATATTCTCTGTTTCGACAAACGCTGCTGTCATCAAAGACTGCCTTGTATCTTCCTATTGATAGTATTAAAAACTGTGAATTGTGTACCTAAATTTAACCAGTTATAGTTTAACCAAGTGAAAGTTTTGGTCTTTTAGAGTCGCTTGTTTTAGTTGAGGTTGTTCTTGCCAAACTGTATTTTACATTTTAAAGGCAATCAAAGGGATATTACAAATTACTGCATTGAGAAATCCTGGACAATACTTTCTATGTTAACAACTTTTGTACATCTTGTACAGGCTCAAAAACATTTTTTGAGCCAACTTGCAAGCAATGTGATTTTTAGAATAAAAATTTGTGTTTCTATTTTAGCGATTTACATGTACATGAGTGTAATTTACTAGGAAATGACAACCAAAAAAGATCTGACATCGTTTGTAAAAAAAAATTAAATGGCTTTTCAAAGTCTCCAAAAAACAAAAATATATCCCAATGAATTTGTTTCCACAACTTGTCATTTGTAAATAAAATAAATTTAGAAATTATTCATGTTTTACATTAAACAATTTATATATTTTCAATTTTATGGTAAAAAATAGGTGAATTCAAACAAAATTCACAAAGTTTCAAATCATTTGTACCAACCATCAAAATCGAAACTTTCTATGTGACTTTCTTTATTTACTGTCGGTGTTTTTAGAATTCTAAGTTTTGGGGTTTGTCAGTGAACCGATGGACTGAAGTAAAAAGTTTCAGTGTACAACTTTAAATACCCATCTATCATATGCAGAAATTTAACTGACCTTTCCCTGACAAAATAGGAGGAACAAACTGGTGTTAGACATATGCGTCACCTTAATGAAAGGGGATTTATAATTGGCTTTAAATGTGAAACATCTACCTATAATTTCTCCTGGCTACAAGTTCAGAAAATATTCTCCCTTCCCTCTCACCAGCACCACATGATGACAAAAAATTGTTACTGTCCATTTGTGACAAACTTGAAAGCAAAGCTTCTATGATCTCACTTCGCCATGGATCTTCAGGTATTTTTTTCTAAACACATGTAATTTTCAAGTTATAACTCTTGACTTTCAACATTTTTTCATCCCCATACAGTATAAACTTCTTAAAGAAGACATATACATATTTACTACATTATTTTGCATTCAGTCCCACACTGAGCCATTATAACATTGTTTCCTAAGGCAGAAATGCATGGGCCCACACAAATTTGTCCATTAATGCTTTTACTATCTGCAGGCACAAGCTTTGTCTTTGGTAAATAAACATGTTCCCTCCCTGTTTTGTGCAAGAACAAATTTGCTTATTAAGGGGACTAGCAAGTTTCATTATGAGTCCCATGTTGAGCTACCTGCTTCATTGCAGTTCCGTTGGATCATTTTTTATTTGATTTTTTTTTATTTTTAAAAGTTTGTGACTTTAATTTGGGTCAACCCATTGGGTTCCTTTTGGTTGGAGCAATGCCTTTTCAGTTTCTTGTTCAGGGAAACACAAGCGATAACCACTGGATATGGGACAAACAAAACAAATGCCACAACTCCATGCAAACCTGCAGGGTGAAAAAAGTGAAAACAATATGTCCCCCTTCCCTTTGTTAAACGTTGGATTTTTATGACAGGCTTTTAAAAGAAGAAACATCAAAGTAATTCATGCTTAACTCACATGTTCCAGTAAGTGACCAATTAGATTGTTTACTGATGTGCATGACTGTTCAGCTTGTTTGATATATGATGCAGGTACCAATCTACTACACTGTTTCAGATGGCTATTATTCATTCTGCTAAAAATGTGTAGTTCTGGTGTCTACCCAAAATGGTTTTTGTAGCAGTTTTCACCTAAATCTCAGGTGTGCATGTGTACAACTGACCTATACCTTCAGATGCGTATAGTGAAGTAAAAGTTTAGTTAGTGTCAATATCTTTGTCCAACAAAAAATTTTCAGGTAGGCGAGTGTTTATAAGTCAGTGCAACTGTTTTTTTTCTACTGCCATACAATCCAGACTGGGTATCTGCACTTGGATAAACAGTGGTTTTCATCCATTTGGCCACAACACACATTTTAAAAAGAACACAGGGGTATTCTAAACAGAATACATATGTCCAGCATTTTGTACATGGACGTTTTTAAAATTTCTATGCCCAAAATAGTGGTGTCCGAACAGACTGGAAAACTTTTTTTCAACTTTTAAGCAACTTTAATTTTTGGTTTACAAGTCAACTATTTGTCACCCATCTGTAATATCTCTTTTACATTTTATGTGGTTAATTCTTTAGTTTCTTTATGTGGTTAATTCTTTAGTTGAAAACATAATAAGCCTGTTCACCTGCACAAAATCATCCAAATAAATTTGCAAAATTTACCCTGTTTTTGCCAAAGAGAGAAAAGGAAACTCGGGTAAATTTCTAGAAGTACTGGGTAAATGTTTATCAGATGGTTTCTGGCCCTTTCCGTGTAAATCTTATCGACTGAACAACAAAAACAGTGTGTAAATATATAATAAATTAAACAGCTTCATAACTTACATTGTTTTTGCGAAATATGATGCAACAACAGTATTCTTAATTGAATTGTTCTGTTTGTTGTCAAACGGTTGTTGAAGCCTTGAACACTTATTCTATAAGTAAGCTGTGAAAGTTAGTTTGTTCGGTTTACAAAAGTTGGTGAAAACAATTTATTTTCTGGTATGTTTTGCGAGCAGACATTGTATTGAAACTATGAAAGCAGCGAAAACTGGAGTAAATTAACGCCCATGTGAACAGAAGGTTTGAGAGTAAAAATATTCCAGGTAAATTTTGCAAATTTTGCCACGTAAATTCGTGCATGTGAACAGGCTTAATAAAAACATTCTCAAATTGCTTTTCACAAAACATTTACTTTTGCTGTTAATGTTTTCATTGACCAATGACAAAATTTTGCACTGGAAATCAAAGCTGTTTAAATCTTAACTTGTGGGTTAATGATAAAAAACTTTAAGAACCACTGGGCTGACTAACCAAAATAATTTCAAGCAAAATTTTTGCTGCCCTATAAAAAGGTACCCAGACCAATTTTTCCACAAAATTTGCAATACCAATTTTTTTCACAAAATTTGCACCTCATCTGCACAGAATTTTTATTTTCTACACACATTTTAGACAGCTGCTCCGTTCGAGTGGTTTTTGACACCATATTTTGTTCCGATAATGTTAGTTTCAAACTGTGATTGGCTGATTGCATCGTGAAATTCTTCAAGGTTTTTGTTTGATTAGGCATTAGCAGTCCAGATTGGAAAGTTCAATTTTTGCGCGGAGGATTTATGTTAAAAAAATTTTTTTTGCGCGGATTTACACCCCAAAAAAAATTTTTTGCGCGGATTCGCGCGGACAACTTTTGGAACAGCGTTGATTACTAACGCTTTGTCCTGATCGCTACTGCAGAAAACATAACAAACTGGCAGTGGCAATGCACTTATTTGATTCAATTCGGTTAGTCACGCTTCAATACACACGAAATTGTAAGTAATAGAACAGTGCTCCGCAACCATTTTCACTCACGTCAATATTCGGCGGCACCCCTAACCTGCGTTTTGCGCCAGGTAAGCCTTCAAATCATTATGATTTCTTTATTTTTTGAATTGAATAATATGTTTGCAACCAAATGCAGTTCAATTTAATGCGCGGAAGGTACTCGCGTACCAAAAGTTGGGAAGGGAACACTGCGTCAAAGGACCTTTCGATTTATAAAATGTTTTTGGAAACATTAAACAACGTGCAGTCATGCGTAACAATTTTACGTTTTTCTGTGTTTTCGATTTCACCGAAATGACATTGCGCAGCTGTTAATGTTGTATTAGTAGTTGTTGAAGGTGTAACATATTTTCGCAACTAAATCATCTATTTACAATATAAAGCAGTTGGTGAAGATTGTGCGCGGATTGTAAAATTGTGCGCGGATTATAGGCAAAAAACAAAAAGATGGCGCGGAGGATAAATCCTCCGCGCAGGTCATTCTTTCCAATCTGGATTAGCACAACCACCATCCACATGAAGCGTTCGTAAATAGTGAAGAATTCTTGATTGTGAATTGTGGACCTAATAGTGAACTTTTAAGCGGGTTTGTAAAAAATGTGTGGCTTGCGCTGCAGGTAAAAACAAACAATTATATCGCGACATTACTTGATTATAACAAACGAAAAAATATTTTACAAACAATCCGAATCTATAAGGGAAATCCCCTACTTTCACGGTGTTTGCGCAGCTTATACGTTATTGTTTGAAGATTGTTGGTCTGCCCAACCTTTTGGGTGTTATGGGGCATTTTTATGCTGAGAAAGGTATTACGTATTTTCAACATCAAGTACCAATCAAGTTTATTTACAATGTTTTACTGTTTTCATTGTCACAAATGCTTTAATTGGTTTGGATAAATTTTGCGATAACATGCCGTGATAATAAGTTGCTGAAAATTTTTGGTCCATCTTACAGAAACAACTGGTATAATTTTGGTATATTTTGATGGCAAATATTCTTGAGCCTATAAACAAAAATGCAAACAAATATAAAAGGGTGCTCGCGGGCCTAAACATAACCACGAGCGCCGCATGCGGCTCGTGACCGCGGGTTTGTCAGTCCAGCTGTAGACGTCTTAATAAAGGGTCGCGAAGCAAAAATGTTTTAATTCACCCTGTTTACCATTTCAAATTACACCGTCTACATTGTGTGTAAGCGATTTAATCTCATCATATCCAACAGGCAAGTTAAAGTTTTCCATTCATAGGAAGGGCAAATTGCATGTATTGTTACTATTTTGAGGTTTTGACATGCTCTTTACTCATTGTTGTTCAATATTTTCCCGAAAAAGTTGTCTTTGAAAGAGTGTCGCGAGCTGAAAAAGTTTGGGGAAACCACTGCTTTAAAGTGATAATAATAATAAACAAGCACATGGGTGCCGGGATGTTGGAGCAAGTAATAGTATCGAACACCTAAAATTTCGACATTATGGGGGATTGTTCGCGTGGAAGCTATATTACCACAAACCATTCTAAGAAACCATACAAAAGACTTGTTTGGTACTTTAGTTTGGGCATCCTGGCTGTTAAAAGTATCGTTTTGCAGGGTCAGCGTATTTCAGACCGTCACTTAATCACAGACCGCCACTTAATTAAATCCACTCACAATGACTTTCAAAAGCTATTGTTGGGTAACAATTTAGTTGAAACGAGCTCAAATAGATCGTATCACGCTAAATGATGGCGAATATTGGCCCCTAGCACTAGTTCGTTTTTGTGCGGCTGCGAATACGTCCTTGATTGTACAGCGTTAAGTAATACTAGATTGATTAAATGCCACCAACGAGTTCAGACGCTTCGGGAAACGACTTTGACGTAATTTTTCAATGGAACAGGTCGTTACGTCACGTAGCATCCTGTGAAGCGTGCGAAACAGTTTGTAGCTTGACTGGCTGTACTATTCGCAATCTTAAAACTGAACAAAAAGCATTTGAAATGACAGCAACCGATTCTAATCCAGTAGCTGAGGCAATTACCTAGTTTTAGGATGAAGTGTGTTGAGTTCCCGATAGTTATATTTGTAGATAAAAGGAAATTACGTTAGCATATATGCTTGCGCACGTCACGCACCAAGACGAAGTCAGAGCGGAAACGGGAGCGAAAAAAGCACAGCCCCAACCTCAGTAGGCTACGCCGACAGAACTCGTGTAAACACGAGCCTCGCTTCGAAGCACCTATCAGAGCAATGTTTATCGTCCAGTGAGAGGTGCTGCTAATTTAAAAGTTTGTGTTTTGGGGGTCTACATTGTATTCTAAAGGCTTTAAGGCAGGCTGAACAGGGAAACAACATGGAACAGTCAAAGTGGTTTGGTATTGCAGCGTTTGTAGTAATTTTGGTCACAGCCTCCGATTCACTTTCAACAGCAGGTAAGAAAGTACTTGCTTGCTAACTAATTGTTTTAGTTGCAGGAGGTGTAACTACCGCTTACATGTTTTACATGGACAAACAAGCTGAACCTTTTGTGTGCTGGATTAAAGTCGTAACTGTTGTTTTTTGTGACCTTCGTTCATTTTAGGCACCAGTGAAAACAGCACAACCCCATCAGCGTACAGTTACCAATACAACAACTACGATTATGACGTAAACACGACTGCAACGGACACTGGTAGTGGGGATTTTAGTGGCGAAAACACAGACGACGAAGATGACGAATACGTTGTTGAGTACACACCAGTCGACTACGATCCAAGTGAGTAGACTTAAAAAACCGCTAAGTGTTCTTGATCCTCTTATAGTGGGTGTTTTAGGTTTAGTGTAGTTCGAACGTAAAATAAATTTTCCTACTCTAACTTTGGCTGCGTTTGTATTTGCGGGTGTGGGCTTTCATGCGGTACCGTACAGTAGCATGCACACCGGCGTTGGTTAACGTTTGTTTGTTTATTTTTGCCAGGTGAGCCAAAGTTGATTTTATTTTGAAACACGAGCAGGTGTTTTTATTGTGGCTTTTTCTTTTGTACCAGGGTACTTAACTGTTATTAACAGCATTACATAGTTTTAGCATTCGGAAGGTGGGATTTGGATTTAAGTCCGCCATTAAAGTATAGCCCGTTTTTATACCACCGAATCGCGACGCATAAACACATTTACATTGTATTTCACAAGCTCTATTGTTCAGTAAACAACCAAGACAAGCTCAACAAGGAAATTAAAAACAGCGTCTTCAAGCCGAAATGGTTTCCGTGCGACAGCGGACGAAAAACAATCAGCAACGAAAAAGTTTGTGATGGAATTCGCGACTGCTTCGACTGTTCGGACGAGCAAAACTGCACAAGCACATCAAGGAACTTCTTTTACTGCTACGGCACAGGTTTGAATGGGCGGAAATCCCGTGAACGTCTTACCGCATGCACTCACGTGGACTCCTTTTGAATGCAGTTTAGTTGATAGAAAATAACGTGAAGCATAAAGCCCCATGGTGACCGGACCGTTGCCCTTTGACGTTTAGTTGTTTACCCATTTTGTTACTTATTTCCTTATTACCCTCAGGGAACGATTGGCGATCGTGCCTTTGATGTCACAACTTTTCAGATTCACTGATCGTATGCATAACAGATATGCCATTGGGAATCTGTCATTGTGTTGAAACTTTAAATATTCAATTTTTTACAGGAAATGCACCGTCCACTCTTCCGTTCTTCTACAGTCAATTCAATCCGATGTGTATTCCTCGCTTCAAGTTCTGCGATGGCCAACAAGATTGTCTCAACGGGGCTGATGAAACCCAGACAGGGTACGGGTTCAAGTGTGCAGTCAAAGATCAATTCAGGACTTGCCTGTTACCGGAAGATATGGTTTGTGATGATTACCAGGATTGTGAGGACCGTTCGGATTCATGCAGCGAACCGCTTAATTCGACAACATTAGTCACTGCTTTTAAAGCCGCAGGCAACACACAGAATAAATTCTTTCGGTGTTTGGGTGGCACTACTACCGTGTTTCAAAACCAGGTATGTCATGGCTACAGATACATGTAAATCATATTTTAAGATTTAAAAAATTCTTTAGTCAAGTAAATACGTAAGCAGAAGGGTCTCATATAAAAAACTTTTACTATTAACTGTGGATCGGGTATGTTCCAGATGTTGGATTTATATTAAAGGCGATTTTTGACGTATATATGTTATCTACTCAGCCAATCAAGATACGCAACTATACCTAACATTAAGTTCATCCTAAACATAAAATCACTTAATCGTCTTCCAATTTTGAAAGCACAATTTGTACAGTTTGGAGGCTCAATATCAATATAACCTCATTCCTCAGTCATCAGTAAAAATTATGTGGGAAAGTACGTCACGCCGGGAATGCAAAAATGATAATTAGCATTTCGGCGCCACAACTCTTTCCTGTAATTTGCATCAAACCCACCCACGTAGTCATTCGTGTTCTTAAACGCCCTGACCAACCTATGCAGGTGTGCGATGGCATCATCGACTGTCCAGATACGTCGGATGAGTGCTTATGTCGTCATCCCAGGTCCCCGGCAGTAAACAAACTGTGCGAAAGTTTCTGCTGGAACCATATATGGAAAGGCTCGGACGATAACGCGGGGTCTTGTCGGCAATGCGACATCGGAGAAACACTTTCGCCGCTGGGAATTGACCAACATACATTTCCTGGCAGCGGCGCCGAACAGAATTTGACATGTGTCAAACCCGCCAAACTGTGCTCAACCGAAGTAAGGGACCATCGCGACGTTTGTGAACCAGAACCACAGGTATTGCTGATTTCCTAATGAATTTCGCATGACATGAGTGATGTCAATTCGAAGGCTGCTTAACACAGAGAATCAAGAACTTAGAAACATTGGAAAACGAAAAGTTATTGGGAAGGTGGGGCCCAACTGGGTAACTACGCAATCTTCTATGTCGCCATAAATTATTTATGATTGTGATGTGACGCCGCAGACCAAAGTTTTCGCGGCACCTTTGGTTTGCTATGTTGTTACGTAAACAACTAAGCATGAGGTCATAGGTTCCAAATTTAGGATGTGATGTCATAGAGCCAGTAACGTATCGAATAGCGGCTTGTCTTCTTCGTTTTCATTCAGGGAAAGGAAATACCTTTAAAAATAACGCGATGACTGTGAACAGTTGATGATTTATCACAAATCAGTAAATTCGCAGCTGAATTTTCGGAAAAGGGTTTAGTGTTTTTTTCCGGATGATAGATAAAGTTTACCGTGCGAATGTATGTGTGTCGCTAAAATTTGACACTAGCCTGAATTTGACACTAACCTGTGTAATCTCATCGACTTCCTTATAAAACGAAAGCATTGTTTTGCAGCGAACCGATGCATTCGTGAAGTGTTTGAGCGCTGACGGTTCGTTCCGAACAATCAATGCTCGAATGTGCGACGCAAGACCAGAATGTTTCTTCGGAGATGACGAATGCGTACCTGCATGCAACGCCACAAACAATCTATTTTGCCAACTTTTGGTGCCAGATTTTGGTTATCGCTGTAGCAACCGGGTGTGTATGACCGTAACTTAATTTACAGAAAGCATGACAAATCCGGATAAACCACTACCAACTGTTAAGTGTGGGTTAGTGAGTGTTATGTAGATGTTGGTGTTACATGAACTTAATTAAGATTGCTTGCAAACCTTATTCAGGTGAAATGCTGTCTATTCGTTCTAACTTCGTGTTGATTTCAGCGTAAATCTCACACAACGTGGGCTATTAATTCAACGCTCTTCCAGCGATATCCTGTTTATGATTAAATCTTGGCATACAAGGGGCAGCCGCTTCCATCCACAGAAAAGTCCCACACACCCGTGTGCTCGTAATAAGCATTTCACCAACTTCCTCTTTTTGGCAGAGTGCGGACGTATCCCTTGGCGAAGTGTTGACTATTCAGCCGTGTGACGGTGAACCGCAGTGTAAGAACGCCATTGACGAGATGTATTGTCCAACGCGGCTCCCTTGTTTGTTAGGTGAGGGTTAAACAAGATTCAATCCAAACTAAGCTGAGAATGTGCCATATGTTTGCACAGGTTCTACCGCACGTTGATTTTCGCGTTCCTTACGTGCCAAATGTAGTAAGACCCAATATATTCGGTTGTTGGGATAAACAACTTTCACAACCGGGTTTGTGGAGATCACAGTCAAATTTGTGCGACTTCGTACAAGACTTTGCGCACACAAAACTTTTACACGAAGTAAATAAATGCACACATGATACAATTTACTTGGATAAGGTGGGATAAAATCAATAAACATACGACAAATAGAGTGCAAGGAATGCTTGTTTAAGCAAAGAACGAGCACCAAAATTTGTCTCGTTTATATCTACAACTGTCAATCTTTAGGTTTACTTGACCTTTCTGTTTGCTTTTGTTTGCTTTGAATCATTGGTCTTTGAACGTCGGATATAAAACCGGAAACCAAGCACTTAGAACTTTACTTTTTCACCAGATGACAACCAAAAAGCAACANCCTTACGTGCCAAATGTAGTAAGATCCAACATATTCGGTTGTTGGGATAAACAACTTTCACAACCGGGTTTGTGGAGATCACAGTCAAATTTGTGCGACTTCGTACGAGGCTGCTTTGCGCACACAAAACTTTTACACGAAGTAAATAAATTCACACATGATACAATTTACTTGGATAAGGTGGGAAAAAATCAATAAACATACGACAAACAGAGTGCTAGGAATGCTTGTTTAAGCAAAGAACGAACACCAAAATTTGTCTCGTTTGTATCTACAACCGTCAACCATTGGGTTTACATGACCTTCCTGTTTACTTTTGTTTGCTTTGAATCACTGGTCTTTAAACGTCGGATATAAAACCGGAAACCAAGCACTTACAACTTTACTTTTTCACCAGATGACAACCAAAAAGCAACAGACAACTCGGGCCATTTGCATTCATTTGATATCCTTCAACTTTGCGACGGTCATGCCGACTGTCAAAATGAAGCCGACGAGCTGCCAAGCGTGTGTGATGTCAAGCGTGACACGCCCTGTGACGTAGAGGGCGACAAGGCATGCAAAGAGAAAAGCAGCGACTGCCCGACTTTCGTTGACTTTTATGGGTCGAGTGATCCGTCTTTCAAGTGGCATCTGAACGTGGAATATGAACCAAGTGATAATGAGATCCTACAGGTGTGGCAAAAGGCTTTATTTACCGACGTACCGCTTGTTTACTTGTCCCAAATAATAGTCCACGTAAAGCATTTGGTCTTAAAAATTGCGAAACAGCGTTAAAGAAAAACTTGTAAAACCAAATTGTTTGCATAACGATATCCTGAGAATGTTGACAATGCAAACAGTTCAAGTGACGTGTTTTCGCAAAAGGAAACCACATAGCACTGAGTTCCCCATCTAAACACGAAAAATGAACACTTGTAATTGAACTACATCTGACTCATGGTATTTGTTTTTGTTTCCAGTACGGAATTCTCATCCTGTCGGCATGTGGGGCGGTTGGGAACTTATACGGGCTGGTGGTGGCAATCATTAACTCACTTTACATACTGAGAAGGGAGAGGTCTTGCCTGGTGACGTTCCTTCGCGAGAGCGTCATGTTCACAAGCATCTCAGCAGCGAAAGTGATGCTGTGCGCGTGTTTTGCGTACACGCTCTTGCGCAGTTATAAAAACCGGACACAGAGCTGCCAGGAAACGCTTGCATGGCGAACTAGCAGTCAGTGTCAGATTATCGGCATTATGACGTTCATCGCAGTCACGTTACCTTGGGTAATTTTAGCGTGCTTCGCGTCTATGATGTCATGTCGACGCGAAATTGCAACCAGGAAGTCTATGAGTAAATCACCGTCAGTGCGATGCTTCAGCAAAGCTGCAAGTTGCTTGCTTACCTTACTTATGTGGATTTTATGCTGGGCACCGCCGGCTTTCATCGCCGTTACAGTGACCTCGCGTGGTGAGTCACATGCGTGGGTGAAGACCGATATGTTGTCAGATAATTTGTTTGGAAACATTATCGATCAAACGAGCGCGCGCATCTTCTCCGACCGTGTAGTCACCATGACGGGTAACACATCCCCGACTGAACTTTCCCTTTTCTCTTGGTCCAAGTTTCATGACGTCATATCCAACGCGGCACCGTCGTTCGGACTTTCAATCATCGGAGAGTTTGGTTATTATTCGCTAAGCGAATTTTGCCTGCCTTTGTTCTTTGCTCGACCGACATTTAACCAAAGTCCTTGGAGCGTGTTCTCCTTTTGTATCGTATTGATTACGTGCGTGGTCTCGCTCTACGTCACCGTGCGAATCATTCATGCGTGGGTTAGACCAAAGCGAAGTGATGAAAACCAAAACTACGTCTCGCAAACTTCAATCACTTTAACCTCGATCACACAGTTTTGGGTCGCTGAATGTCTTACATGGATTCCTATAACTACAATGTACTTTGTCAAACTGGTGTGGCCGGATGCTCTCGGCGACCTTGTGTATCAGGGCGTAGTACTTGCACTTTTTTCAATTAACTGTGGTGTTGTTTGTGTATTTATTCACATCAGAAAACGTCGGGTTCGGTTGCAAGTTTGTGCCTCCGACGAGGTCGAGGCTGACACGATTGTTGCGCTTGCAGGCAAACATGAAAATTCTGTGCGCAAAATATCTGAAATATCGGAAAAATCGCCATTACAGCGAGCCAACAGTTCCTGATGCGTTGTTTATTGGATTGGCGTGAATTTTTTTGTATTGTTATTCTTGTTTTTGCATAAAGTGTTGTTTGTTTCCCCGCAGAGCTGGACTCTAAAGCCGCATACATGTAAATCACGTTGGTATGCTCTGTGCATAGCTAGACGTTTGTTTTATTATTGTTTTAATCCGCCAAGACACACTGTTTTAATATAGTGGGCTCTCCGTTTACACGTCATCGTGATTTTTTTATTTAATTTCAACGTTTTTTGAAATTTCTTTTTAGCGTAAAGCAAATAAAGCAACAGGCTACTGATACGAGTAAATGGCCTTATCACACAGTTATGCAGAAAAGAAATGTAAATAACGATTATGGTTGATGTAGTCTTGGTGTAGAAACAGATGGAATGATCACAGACTGGTTAGATTCAAGTGTAGCTGTACTTTTGGTGATAAATCTATGCTCAAATGTAATAGTTAGCAATCTATCTGTGAAATTTTGCAAAATACGATACACTACTTTCTGATTTTCTGTGTTAACGCTACATCAATAAATAGCCTGAGATGCACAAAAAATTGTACAGGTTTGCACACGCGATGCTTTATTTCCAAAAAGGTCTCAATGGGAGTTTTTCGATACAAGTAGAAAATTCACAGGCAAAGGCGGTGAAAATGTAAACATGTACGCGCCAATCCAAATCAAAGTTATGTTGTGACCACAAATAGTTCACCGACATTGCTAAGCCCAAGCACAAGTCGTTATTAGCAGCTCACTGTTGGCAAGCCACCCGAGTTAAATGTGATTTGATTGACACTGCATTGGAACAAAGCGTGGAAGCAGCACTGCTCGGCCGTAGATCGTCTTGAAAGAAACATGTGAACTTGTGTCATGACGTAAAATACTTTTGAGTTGTGTGAACATGTGTGACACGACATACACCGGCGATACAGTACAACTGGAAGTAAATGTGCTTTTAGGCATTATAAAATTCTTTTGTCGTGTCGCAGATTTGAAAAATATAATATATTTTCAAGTAAGCAAATTGATGTTATAAAATGTTTAGTCCAGTGAATTGCTACACAAGATTAAACCTCACATAGGGTAAATTCATTTTACACAATTAAGAAAGTACAATTGTTCACGATTGGACAGTTTAACAATCATCAAATGCACATGTTTTACGTAAATTGGCGAAAACTTTTGTGTAAATGTGTGTACTTTTTGCCTATCACACCAAGGAACATGGACAAAAAGTTCAAAACACCGCAAGAATATAGAAAAGTGGTTAGGCCAATGTCGAGGGTCACCAAAACAAACGTATAAGTCATTCTAACCAATAGGAATACTGGAAAGGCGAGTAATCTGTTTGCATATTTCACCCGCCCGTATTAACCGTCACGGAAACAATACTTAAACTGCAAGTTAAAAATACAAAACCACATTATAACTCTTGTGATAGTTTGGTTCTGTCCACAGGCCGCGACAGGATGCGTAAAAGACACTGGAAAAAGAGTGGAAGCTTTCAAGAATAAACAGAAATATCACGTATCCTAAGCGCAATTTATTACAACAATATACAAACTGTGTTTGGTCGGAAGGGGCATGATCAAAAAAACGCTGGAAGTTACTTCGCTATTTTCTTTAGCGATCGTTCAATATTAAGTCGATGACCCATGCGCGTGACACCAAGCTCTTGCAGTTCATCTTTCCCCAGCTCCGGCAAATGACTTCCGTCAATTTCATTTTCGGCAAACGCGTCAACGTGCTGTCCCAGGCCAATGTCGCGCAGCCACGCGCTGACCTCATCCACCGTCCACGACGTCACCGACTTGCCTTCATAACTGGGTTTCGCTTTGGATTTGTTTTCAGAAGCTGCGGTTTGCGGTGCGGGGGGCGCAATTTTGGCCGGTTCACTTTGACTGACTTCATTTCGCGGCGGGGTTTTTTCAACAACAGGTTTTGACGGCTTCGGATGACTTACAGGTGTGGGTAATCCCCCGAATTGCACCTTGGTGACGACACCGGAAGTCTTTGGCGGCGCTTCGCTGGAATGTTTACTCTTACGAAGTACGTCAAGGTACATATTTCCCGAAGTTCCGTTCGATTCCGTGTTTGGTTTCGAGTCGTAGCAAAGCGACACACCCACGTCGGATCCGTCTTCTGATGAAATAGTGGAATGACTTGAAACGACCGAGATAGTTTCAATGTTGTTTTTACCATCGTTGTGCATGTGACGTGACGGTCCAATGTCGTCCACACCAGAGTCGGCATTACTGACGCTGTCGACGCCGTTGACAGATGTACTTCCGTATCCTTCTGTTGAAATGACAGAATGATTTGATTGTTCTGTTTGGAGACAATTTGGAAAACTAGTCATGGCGGTTCGTTTACTGAGGACTAAACTAACTCAAATCATGCCCATATACGGACTTTTAGAGATAGACACCAGAGAAATCCATAAACTCACACAACAAAAAAATTTCACGATTCTTTTTAACTTTGTTGACAAATTATCTGTTACGGGCAAAAATACAAAACTGAAAAATTACATTTAAAAAAGCAATACCTTTAAATTTGGAAGGAGCAGACGGTGGTGGCATGGATCCTAAAAGATACGTGACATTTAATATACCTGCGTGTACGTACAATACATTATAACTGACAACTATCAAATAATTGAAGTTGGGCGATAACCGAACACAGTGCCTAAATCAAATATGAACAAATAACACCAACCTGTAAATGCAGATGGTGGAGGGATATCTGGTGGAGAAGGTGGATTCAACATTGCATCAGGGGGTGGAGGAAGGGAGAGCATCTGGTCGTAGTTGACAGTATTTGTGGTGTCGTGATGCTCGTAGGTGGGTGGTGGAGGAAGAATGTAGTTGGGAGATTTGCTTCCTGTGTTACTAGGTGGCGTCGGTGGTGGTGGGGGAAGGTTAACTGGTGTCCTAATAAACAACAACATACGTTCAAAGTTAAGACTGTTGAACTTCCCAAATAAAAACATACTTGATTGCCTGTAATTACAGTAAAATTTGACGTATAGTTTCGTCTAAGCCAGTGGTTCGAAAACAGGGAGGAATTTCCACTTTGTAGGTAAGTTATTTATGTTAAGTGCAGAAGTGCAGATTCCTTTTAGATAGACCAGTGATTCCGAACCTTTTAGTATTACTTTATATCACTTTTTGATTAGTAGGGGAGGAATGGAAAGTTAATAAGCCAAGGGGGGAATTTTTCAAAAGAGGTTAGGAACCACTGGCTTAAGCGGTTTTAAGGACTAGTATGGGTTTTTAGTATCAATGA
>QXVZ01017648.1:0-17071 GCA_008931825.1 Phallusia fumigata | reverse complement strand
AAAAAAATAGTTTGACGGCAATAAAAGTAGTTGGGGTTTTTATGTTGATAAATACTTCTTGTAGAAATTACAACTCGTATGACTTAATGATTTTACCGCTTCGGTTTTACAGTATTTGAATTTCGTGTCTGTATAACTACAATTTTTTTGTTGGAATGGTATCCCCTGCTTAGTTTCGGTTTTGTACGGGTAATGACACGAGACCCTTCTGTCTATTACCCGACATAGCTACTTCCGGAATGTTGCTGTTGACAACACGACTTTACAAAGGAGATAATCTAACGTTTTTTGACTCCTGTATACAAATTTACAAAAAAGGACAAAAAAACATGTCTTACCCTCATGTTTGCAATCAGGTTCCATAGCCTGGCTTGTTTGTTTATTTGCATTCTCTGCAGTTCGTTAATGTGCTGGACCAACGATTGTTTCACGTTGTACATGCCAGGCATCAAGTGAAAAAGTCGCTCATGGATTTTCAGCAACGCGCTGCGTAGAACGTTGGGTTCAACCAGGCGAATTTTTGACAACGGGGGGATTTTGTTTGTGATTAAAACTGGAATTAGCTTAATTTCTCATCTATACACATTGATANTTGTTTGTTTATTTGCATTCTCTGCAGTTCGTTAATGTGCTGGACCAACGATTGTTTCACGTTGTACATGCCAGGCATCAAGTGAAAAAGTCGCTCATGGATTTTCAGCAACGCGCTGCGTAGAACGTTGGGTTCAACCAGGCGAATTTTTGACAACGGGGGGATTTTGTTTGTGATTAAAACTGGAATTAGCTTAATTTCTCATCTATACACATTGATATAAACATACCAAATACGAACTAAATTTCTGGTTAGGGAAATTTTTAGCTTTGAATATTGGCTAAAGCGGTCCATTAAATAAAAAGGAGAAGCAATGCCGCATACCATGCTTTTAAAAAGCGTGGTGTCTCACCTTATTCTTTTTGATATATCACCGTTGATCAATTTGAGATGTTTTATCGATGCATACACGAACTTTAAGATGTGATCTTTCAGAAGACCAACCATGTCTGAAATTTTTATAACGATTCATCAGTCACATCGGAAAGAAACAATAAACAGAGTCATAGTTTAAAGTTCAAGGTCAACTGAACAGAAGTATCAAGATCAGAAGTTCNTTAGCTTAATTTCTCATCTATACACATTGATAAAAACATACCAAATACGAACGAAATTTTCGGTTGGGGATATTTTAGCTTTGAATATTAGGTAAAGCGGTCCATTAAATAAAAAGGAGAAGCACTGCCACATACCATGCTTTTAAAAAGCGTGGTGTCTCACCTTATTCTTTTTGATATATCACCGTTGATCAATTTGAGATATTTTATCGATGCATACACGAACTTTAGGATGTGATCCTTTAGAAGACCAACCATGTCTGAAATTTTTATAACAATTCATCAGTCGCATCGGAAAGAAACAATAAACATAGTTCAAGGTCAACTGAACAAAAGTACCAAGATCAGAAGTTCCGTAGTGGTCTTGATTTTGGGCAACCCCTGGTTCTCGTTTCGTTACATGCTAATAACTTTGAGGGAAGTCACGACACCATACATTGCCATTAGTAGTTGCTTCAACCTTACATCACCGGTTAAATCGGACAATTACGAAATCCCAAGATATACCTAGTTTAGAATGAGGTATATGACGAAATTGTGCTAAAAAAACGGGAACTGGGTGTAATGTGGTTGAACATAGGCAAAGTGCTTACTGGCGTGGTCGCGCTTTGTTGGATTAAAGTTTTATTAACGTTCGAAATTTACGTGAACCTTTTGACGACACATGTTATATACGGTTCGCATACGTTTTAGTTCCAAAAATAACAATATCTACATGGCCCGGTGGCTACATCTCGGGTTTTGAATGAGGTGGAAATTTTACATGTGCCAAAGTAAGTCAACATTAGAGCGAACAAACACCGGTTAAAGGATGTCCGCTCCCTATGCAAACAGCACAGATATTTTATAACGCTTTTTCTGACTCCCGGCCGACCTTTGACCCCGGGATTACACCTACACGTAACGCCATTTTACCAAATAAACGATACGAGCCATTTCAGTGTAATTTGTTACATTTTTGCGGTAAATATATAAAGATATGTTTGAAAGAAAACAAAAATAAGTCGCCAAGTACCGTTTCCCGTGATGAAATGAGAGTCTGCGTGATTGCTCGGTCGGTGTTCATGCTCGATCGCTTCACGCATTTGTTTTCGCAAAGCTTCGTGCTTCTGGTAAGCGTCTTTTAACCTGAATAGAAGTCACACTCAGTCACAACAGACAAAGAGAAATTTGTTTTAGACATTAAAGTTGTGACATGTTGCCCTATTTTTTGCTTTTACCAGTAAAATAGTGGTAGATAGGTTGTCTTTTTTTGTCCCAATGTCATTATTCTTTGCCGCTTAAATTACAGTGAAATTTGTCAGAGGCCGATCGACCTTATACGAAGTCTGGCGAATCAGAAGCAGTGTCGCTGCTTGTATGCAAATGTCGCTCGGAGCGGTCTATTGTGTTGTTGCATTATTCAAAACGCCGGCTGCATTTTGCAACAGTCGGGGATGCGTGACTTAAATACAAGCCAATAACGCGGCAATTGTATTTTAAACAAAATCAACCTAAATATTTGCAAACTAATGTTCATGAAAAGCAGATTAGACGAAGTAATACGGGTTATTGTTTCAATACAGGTTGAATTTTGTCAGCAAAAGCTCTCCTCGGCAACCTATGTAAATCTCCTTTGTGTGCATGTCAACAACAGTCTGGTGTCAATCGCTGCGCTTTTTGAGGGGTAGTTAACGTAATAAGGGAGTCTATACAGTTTCTATAAACCCGAGCCCAAGATGTGTCGCTTTATGTATGACGGTTTGCAATGAAAACGGTTTAAAGTTATAGTTAAAAGTTTGAGATGGTGAAACACATCTGACCTTAAAACCGGGTTATTATGACACCATTTTATACTATGTTACTAAAATCGTAACTTGAAAACGTTTGATTTTTTCTCTATTTTCTGTTTCCGTTAGGCTCAGACTTTGGCATTCAGCTCTAACCTTTCTGTCAAGTTGTTGTTGGTATGTTTGAAGAATTCCGTCCAATGGTCTTTCTGCCCGATGTTGAGTTCCTCGTAACTTTGATGGATAAAACTTTCTGCTTCCTTCTTCACAGTTTCGTTCCATGCTGCAACTTGATCCCGGTCAGTGACAAGTTGTGTGTAAATCTCGTCCGTATTTACTGTTCTCAAGCAATAAAACTCGTTTAAATGAGCACAGGCACAAGCACACAAAGATGTTTTAATAATTGTTTGGCCCGATAAGTTTTGCCTGGCGTCTGCTGTGACAAAATGCTTGCGTTTCTATTTTTGTACAAGTTTACAAGTACAGGTATTTCCAACGCAAGATGTATATAAAAATCTGCTTCGGGTATGATACGTTTCATGGCGAAGGTTTGTTGAAAGTCCAGCAAGTATCGAAAGTTCCTTTGTGATGAGCTTGGTTCCTTGTGCGAGCAAAACCACTAACAATTTTTTTATTTTTGTGACTGGACATAAACACATTTGGGTTTGTATAATCCGGCCGGGGGCCCATGGACCTCGACAAACCCACCTTTGTAAATTTACGTGGTTTTTCACTGACATGATGTCACTGCTCACGTTGCTAAATGGTTTTGAGGGTGGATACACACAAAGATAACAACTGATTTTTAGGTTTTAAAAATCTGGCAAATAGATTAAAAGCGTATCATGTGTAACACTGTATTAGCAGTGACAACTTGTTTTAAAAATGCAGTTTTTTAGCAATACTCAAAGGGCCACAGAAACCAATCAATTCAGCCATACCCTATGTCAGTCCAAAATTTCATGCTAGGAATGGCTGTGAATGCGAATACCAGGTATGAAGTACTTACTTGTGCCTGGTGTGTCTTCATCAGTATCTTTGCAAGCTTCAATATCCTGAAGTACCCCACTGTTGTACATCCCCACCATCCCCAAGAAGTACAAATACTTGCTTTTTAGATCTGTAAAAGGAGTGATATCATAAATTATCATGCAACATCATATTTCAAGCTCTTCTACACAGATGATGTTTAAAACCTGCAGCATTTACATTCTTTCATGCAAAAATCATACTACAGACACCAGATTTTGTCCTTTCAACTTGTTGGGCTTAAAAGAGTTACAATGATGTTGCTTACCTGTGATAGAACTGTGAAAATTTGCCCGGTATCGCTCCATGCTCTGGTACACAGCTACACAAGCCTCCAAACTTTGAAGAGAAGTTTGGCAGAAAACAGAAATGAAGTTGGTTGCCAAACTCAACACCCTTTTCATGTGTCTTGGATTAAACTAAAAAAACATCAATTTTTTTAGCACTTCAGAAAATTGTATGTATTCCTGGATTGAATAGCAACAGTTTATCACATGCTTTGTTTGGCAAACTAAGTAAAATTTAACAAAAATTTAAAGGCACTATGCTGACCTGAGTCTTTCCAAGGAATCCTGAAACCTCATCTGGAAGTTTAATGTCCCAGTTCATCTGCTGCACTTGATGTTGATAGGAGTATAAGAAGAGAAAGCGCTGGCCTTGTTGCTTCTGAAAAAAAACAAATTTACTTCTCTTAAAGATGTTGTACGCTTTTGAAATAACAATACATATGAAGTTCCACAAAACTAGAAGGTGTTTTTTTGACGTTGCCTTTCATGGCAGAAAAACCTGGGTAACTGCAAATTTGTAACACTTCAATTGAAATTGGCAATTTTTAGATCCAAAACAATTTAAAAGAAGTCATCAACAACATTTGCTAACTTAACCTAAGGATGTAGCTAAGTGTCATGTTTCCTCCAACACAATAAGATAATTGCCTCATTCGTGTGATTGATGTTATAATTCTGTTTGAGACACATACTACTTCTGCCAGAAAAAAACAATGTGGCCTTACTAAGTGTGTTACTCAAGGCGTACAGTTTGACCAGCAATAATGTTCTGACTGTGTGAAAGCTAAGTATAAAATAACCTGTCAGTGACCTTTCACAGTGCCATTTGGTAACATGGGTATTATCAGGCACCCTGACCATCATATTTGCTAGCCCTGGTTGAATGCCATGCCTTTTGCAGGTCCGACTTACTGTTGTATTTTGCCAAGCATTTATTTTGTTTGAAGGAAATCATTATGTTCACCAAAGAAAAACTCACTGCCTCAAATTGAAGAAGAACCTTTTCAGTTGGGTTGGGAATTTCCCCATTTTTGAAGAGTAGAATTTGGTCAGGTGGATGAATATCTGTGTGTTCAGCAATTTTTGCTTTGAGCAAAGTGATGCTGGTCTCTTCATCGACTTCGATTGTGATGACTTCTTGTGTACGAGCATTAAACACTTCAATAACCTTTAAAAGCAGCAGCACTTGAACCAAACAGAAAAAATCCATTTTTGTAAAAAGTAACAACTGCCATGTTCTCTTTAAATAGCTCTTTTAAATTCAAAATACTTACAGGCTTGGAGTTTTTTTTGTCAACCTACTTCCTTTTTTTAACTGAAAATTGTTTTTTATCTGAACTGTCTTTATAACATCACTTATATATGTTTAAAGTGCAATTTTAACAAAGGCATGGTAACCCAAGTCTGCTATACTACTGTTTTTCTAATGTAAAAATTAAAACTTTTCTATACATACTGTGTCATCTAGTAATGCTGTTAACTGTGAGAACCAATCATCAACTTCATTTCTTTTTCCTCTTCTGTCAGGATCCATGAGCACCATGCACTGCAGCCAAACACGAACTTTTTCAGCAAGTATGGGATTTAAGTGGTGAGGTTGAGGAATCTCAGAGGAAAACTGAGGATCAGTTCCTGCAAAATAAAAAGGTATCATTCATGTCTTTAGTTCAGTTTTTCGTAGTTGTGTTTTGGTGCCTTGCACTAGGCAAAAACTGCCTAGCAGCACATATGGTGACACAGTCGGCATTTGAATTTTTGGTACCTGCCACCAAAAACAATAAAAAACATGTAACTTTAGTATACAGGTTGGGATACAAATGTGCAAAATAAACCTTTGCAAAAACAAAAAACCATAATTTTTGACAACAAATGGATGTTGATTTCCATGTCACTAACATATCACACCAAAATGGTCATAAAGTGCTGAAAGCAATTGAACTATTTACCGAGCTTGTAGTAAGCTTAATCATGGGTTACTATTTCAGCAAAAACTTTACAAAGACACCTTAACTTGACTTAATAAGGTCTACACAAATGATATAGGCTACACCTGTGTTTTAAACTGACATAACTATGTACATCACTTGAACCGTCTGTTAATACTGATTACATTACACTAATAACTTACAGAAGTGAAACCAGCAAGCTCTTGGAATATGAAACCTTACCCTCATTGCCAATGGTGCAAATGTGGAAGTCTTTTTTCTTTTCCCGCAGAATATTTAGGAAGCGCATAGCATCCAGCAAGGGGTAAAAGGGCCTTCGTCCTGTGATACATTCAAACGCAACCAAGCCAAAGCTCCAAAAATCAACTGTTGCAGTGTAACGCAAAGGTTGTACTCCAACGAACTCTGGGGCCTACAACGATACACATTTAGTTAAATATTGTGTACCTCTATGCAAGTGAACTGCTTGTTTACAAATTTTGCTCCCCCTATGTTTAATACTCATTTATATGCTCTGTATAGCTTACAATACACAACAGCTAGGACTACACTTTACTTTGCTACATAGGGTACTTTAAGGAAACTTATTGGGGGGTTAGCAAAAGAGGATTTATATGTATATTTTTAGGAAAAAACTAATTTGCCCAACTAGTTGTTTTGCTAAAACTTTGTTACTTCATAATACAGTAGTTTTCAGAGAAATACTCACAAGGTAATGAGGTGTGCCTACAAAGCTCTGAGCACATGTTTGATCACTTAGGTCCTTAGCATAACCAAGATCAATAATCTTGTATGCCACTGTACCATTTTGCTTTGCCTTGAGTACTATATTTTCTGGTTTGATGTCCCTTAAAATAAAGATTCCAAGTTTTAGATGATCGGCACCACAAGCTGGATGGATTTACAAGTAAAAAGCTTTGATTAAAAACCCAAACACACCTGTGAACAATTTTGTTGTCATGTAAATAGTTGATGGCTGATCCAATGTCCCCAAGAACAGCCCGGACTTGCTGCTCACTTAGACCACAACAATTCTGGGATTGACCTAGCATCTGCACACCTACTTCATTTTTCGGTTTTTGAGCGCGTAGTCGATTACATGATAAACCCACTATCACAGTTAAGCAGAGAGCTACTGTTTGAATTGCAGTTTGGTTAAGCAATGCTTATCCCCAAATAAATAAATAACTTTTTAAACTTCATGCATATGGTCGAAAACTTTGTGATAGAGTATGTACCCTTCGAAGATCCCCTTTTTCACAGTATTCCATTCCAAGGGCAACATTTGGCTTTACAAATTTACTTTCAATTTCAGTGGGTATTTGTCGAAACTGCACAAGTCCAGGGTGATCCAAGTTTCTCATGATTGCAACCTAGAAATAAACATAAAAATGCAACACATACATTATGTTTTAGTCTACACCAGTGGTTCCCAATCTTCCGTGTACCATGCCTTCCCCCTCTAAAATACGTCTGGCCTTCTTTGATACAAAAACACATGAAATGTTCTAAAATCGTTTAATAGCAAAACAACAAAGCCCTAATAAAAAAACATTAAAGCCTCAAGTTGCTCAAGTAATGATGGAAAAGGTGAAGTTTTAAATGATACAAATTTTAAACAAGGGAGAATTTCATTATATTACTATTAAACATACACAATCACTCAATTTATAAAAATATATATTCACTACACTACTTTACAGTCCCATACTTACCTCTGAATTTAGGACATTTTGGTACAATATACAAACTTTATGGGACTAAAATGCTGACTACTGGAGATTTAAGTTAAACACAGCAATCAATGCTATTTCAAAAACTGTTCAAATTTTATTTAATTCTGACATTGTTTAATAATTTGACCCATTTTATTGGATAAGTCCGGGGTTTGGGGTCAAAAAATACATCAATGCATAACAATGACATGTTATACAAACTGTCCAAATTTCATTTAGTTCATCAATTTGACCATTTTTGGGGCTAGCAGGGTTACTGCAGGGGCTATCGGATAATATAAAAAATTTATTATTACAATAGCATATTTTACAAAAAAAAAAAGAGATTCTATCGTGTCATTTAAGCCACATTTTTTGTGTCAGCAGCCAGATCATACCTCTTGTTGCCATCTTTGCAAATGCTTAGATTTCAGTTGTCTGCACACCTTGATTGCAATTTTTTCATGTGTTTGAATATTTTCCCACAAGGATACTTGGCCAAATCCACCACTTCCAAGATCTTCTTGTTTGTGCCATATTACATACTGGCCTTGTGTCTTGGCCATCAGATATTTTTGGATGTGTCCTATTTTTTTCCCCAGCAGGTAACAATTCCATACAGGTCAAATACCACTAAAACAACACTGTCCTGAAATCTATAATCAAAAAACATATTAGCCAAACAATGCAAAGTACAGAACTTTTTTTCAGAAAAAAAACACTAATGGTTTCATGACAATACATTTTTTAATATAGAAGGGCAGCTTTCCCCGCATTGCCTTTTTGTATGTTCTTTTAATCAATACTTTCCACATATACCAGTACGTATTATTACATGTACTAACTACCTGCAATACATTAGGTCCTCACTTTTCTTGGCATTTTAAAAATATTACTATTTCTGCAAGCATAAACTCATGGGTACACAAATGTAACAGCTAATAATTAATAGCTTTATAAATACAGTTTGGTCATCATTAGATTTAAAATTGAAGTCAAAAAAGACAAAGAATAAATTTGCCTAATTTAATTGTGCTATTTGTAATGTCATTTTAATAATATTGTCGGACAAAAAGAGCATCTTTTAAAACATCTTCTACAAAAAAAACACCGCACATATAGACTGCAGTTAATAAGATAGTCATGTGCCAAAACTGTCATATGCGATTATCCGAAAAAAGTATAAACAGTAGACGTTGTTAATAGAGGTGTTAAATTACACTTTTACACTTAATTTCTCCTCTGAAATAATGTTGATATGCTATGATGTTCATCTACAGCAACAGAGATTCTTTCTCTCTCTTTTGTAGTCTGGTTTGTTCTTCTCACATCTGTGCAAATATTATTAAGCTTTTTGCATGGATCAGGTTGAGGTTACTGTGTACTGGTATTCTGTCATTGTAACTTTTTTCCTTTCTACCCAATGATGAATAAGTAGTCATGTTCTGATTGTACAGTCATGTTTTGATTGTACAATATCTATTTTGAACTTACTATTATGCATTTCAAAATGCACATAAATTCATTATGTCATTTCACATCCCATAGGGTCTCATAGTTTTGGATAACATGATTGTTTCTGCAGTCAGAAACGCTTGGGTCCCCACACATGCAAAGCTGTGAATTATTTGTAGCGTATTGTGAATTTATGTACAGAAGGAAACAGTAACCAAACTGCACGCCAACTTGGTATTGCGGTACTGCAAATACTGCATTGAGACAGAAAAAAACTCTAAAATCTTGCTATTAGTGCTATTAGGGTCAACTCTGTGGGCTGGGATTGGTAAAAATAGAAAGTACTGCATTAGAATTTGCGACCTCAGAAATACTACAGAAGCTAAATACTGCAGTTAGTTTTAGATTTTTACAAGACAGACCTACAGTTTTAGATGTGTGAGAGGTGCTGAATCAAGCTATGTACTGAGAACCTCTGCAGTTTTAGACTGCACCCCAACAGCCATTGGTAAAACTCATTTCTAGGCCTGAAGTGAAACTACGAAGTTGACTTTGCTAAATAAATCATCCAAAAAAGCATATTTGTAGGTCAATTTTGCTGAAGAATTTAATGTCTGTTATTTGAGAATTTATTATCGTACATTTATTAGTGAAGAGCTGGTAAATACTACAGATGCCATTGCAAGTATCAAGAAGGGATATACCAAAAGTTCGACCGTCTATGGAAAAAAACTTTTTTTAAACTTGCTGTATGGCGTTAAACTAACATTTTCTAGACGTCAATGATTTGTATGCAAATTATACCCACTTACCAACATGACGACAAACACTGTGGCACCTTAAACATGTAACATTTGTTTTGTTACTCCTTACTTTCTAAAACATGAAACCCCAAAACGAACGCGCACCACATGCTGAAATTTCACAACAAACTTCAGCAACCAGCAGCATACCATTAGCTGTAGCTTGACATGCATGACTAATCTTTTCGAAAACTTGTCGAAATTAATTTGGAAAAAGTTTCGGCAGCGAATTTTGTTGTTCATTTTTTTTGTACAAAAGATAAGGAACAATGTCATCAACGAGACACTCTGCACTAAAATACTGTTGTATCGTAACATGCACCAAAATGTTCCTGTTCCTCTTTTTCATGGACGACTTCCCCACCACTCTTCAAAAAAAATAGTTAAACATCGTGTGTACCATAGCCTAAAAGCACGATGGGAAAATAGCATAAACAGTGGAAAGTAGGAAAAACATTTATTAAAGGCAAAATACAAATATAATTTATTTCGACTGTCATTACGAAAGGAACGATCTTTGTAACGGTGTTCTCATTCTACGAAATCATAACAAGATGTACTATTTGATCTCATACTTTCAACTGCTGTTCTATGAACAAACTGACTACAAACGAGGCTGTAAGCAATAATGGAACGAAGCGCGTAAAGCCATCTGTTGTCATGGATGGGGAACGGAGCATCTTTTAAAACATCTTCCACAAAAAAAAACTGAACGTAACTCGCAGAAGGGCATACCGTATCTTTTGAGGAGTCTGCATACCGTACTGTCATCTCCGGTTGTAAGTAACTAGGCCACTGCCCTGCCCACAGCGACATGCATTTCATTCAATAGGTAAGACAACGTACACAGTCGGAGCGATTTATAAAATACAATTTTGGTTAAAATTACAGTGCGCATGATTGTTTCTCAATATGTAACTCACAGGACCACAGCTCACCCAACACAACAAGCAGTATTACAAGATAAAGATCGCCATGCAGTAGAAAATACAGATAACGAGTAGATAAGGCATTAAAATTACACTTAAACCAAATTGCACCAAAACCACAAGCTATAAAAATAAATCAGTTGAATTATTGGTCGAAATTAGAAAAAAAATGCAAATTGACATTAATAGTCTGGAATTGGAATTGAAACAAGAGAAATAAACTTCTTGTAGTTAACAGTTCTTTGATTTCTTGAAATGTTTGCTTTTTGGAACATCTGATCCACTGAAAAAAAACCCAATAGACAACTTAAAGAGGAAAAACAAAAAACTATTCTGGGGTTGCCATGTGTCACTTTCTAAAAGATTAGTCTTAAAAAGGCCTGAATATTAAACAGTAAGTTTAAATTCTAAGTGATTTGACTTAATACTTTTAACCTAAATGACCTGCAAATGGAAAATACCATTTAGGGAGGAGATGTATCTAGGTTGTTCACATCAATATATATCACAGTTCATTAAAAATAATATCAAATTTATCAACACTTTAGTATAATATTAAAATTTTATGGAAAATGTAGTAATTCAATAATATAAATCCAAATTTTAGTTTGGAGGCTTGTGAGTCAACTAGAGTTAATGTTGTCAGTGCACAACTTCTGTCTATTAGGTGTAAAAATTTGAAGTAGTTTGGATGACGTTTTCTTAACACTTTCGTTGCAGACCCCAAACAAGGGAAAATGTTCCATGGAGCCAGGCATAGTTCATGTTTTTTTCACAAATTTTGGTTGCTTAACAAAAACATGTCTATTAAATAAAGCACAAACAATAATACTTAACATTTTCTATTGTGCCATCAAAAATTGAGTGATTAAACTTCTAAACTTAATGTTTAGTTTTGGAGCAGACTTGTCAACACAACCATTGGAGAACTTTAGTAAAATGTTGTCAGTATACAGCTTAAAATACACAAAGACAAAATGGGAAGAACAAATTTGCATTATACTGAGTGAAAACACAAAATATGGTGTCCCAAAATTAATGTCACATACCCTCTTTGGATGTTAAGGCTTCACCAGTGTTCATCAGTATGTTTCTTAAGTAAGAAGTAGGTATTGTTCCAGAATTAGATGGATCTGTGACCTAAATTTCAGCAGTTTGGGTATATAATAAATATTAAAAAAACATGACAAATAAATTAACTGACACAACCTGAAAGGCTTCCAAAATGTCCTTGTTAATGTTTTTGTTTGACCCTTGATTGTGCATTATTGTCAAAAATTGAGAAAAATCCATGTGATCATCTGGAGCTAAAAATGTAAGTGGAATTTTCACAGGAAAACAACTTAAGACACAATTTAATAAAAAACACTGCACAAAAGTCTAACAATATTTATCACAAGATATACTTGTATATACAACAACAATTTGCTTCACCTAACTAGTGTATAAGTCATGTATGTACCTTTTGATATCATTTTTAAATGTTTTTTTATGTCTATTTCTGTTGGACAGGCTCCAAGGGATCTCATTACTGACACCAAATCAATGCAAATAATTTTTCCATTTCGCTTCTTGTCGTAAAGATTGAAGCACTCTCTGTACTCTACACATGGTTTGGTGGGAAATGGTGGTTAAATACAAAACATTGGCAAAAAACATCTTACACAAACCTGCAATCTGCTCTTCTGTCAAATGTCGAGCCTAAAATGAAAAACATTTTACTATTTTTGTGTCTTTTATTTGTATTTTGTCTTTAACTTTGCACGCAGCTTATGATATTAACTGTGTGGCCCATCATAAATATCAACTTGCGTAAGTTTATTCATCTTCACATTGCATCATTATATGAGTTAAAATTGGCAGGAGGAAGTTTTGAAACAAATGACAAAAGATAAAACATGTTTGTTTTGTTTAATCCATAGGATGTAACTGAAAATGTTGGATCAGATTTTAAAGAAATTATTATTTCACCAAGGAACAGTAATGTTAATTTTAAGTTTCCATTTAAGTCTTTGCCTGTAAGAAGGCAACTGACATAGTAAACCGTTATGAAGTTTAACATTCTTTGTTGCCTTACCATTTCAACAGCAATGTCCAGATGACCCAATGATCAACAGAGTGGAATTAAATAAAATTTTAATCTTCTGAAATTTGCAATACTGCACACTCCAGTCGTCGAAGTCCACTGTGGGACCTACATAATTGTAAAACAGAAACAATTTTATCATATAATATAAGGTACCAAACAAAATTGCTAAAACATGCATAATAAATTGTACAGTAATAGATTGATTTCCAAGCAGTGAACAAGTTGTGTCATCGAAGACCAGATGTGGCTGATATGAAATTAAATTTTCCATCCGAGTGTTTATATATCTGTCATTGAATAGTACACACCATGACTTGCAAAGTTTTGCACAATTTTCGTGACCCAAAAATTTTGGTTGAGGGCCAGGGGGGACTTCCGTCCCAAACCCCCAATATTTTAGATTTACTTTTAAAGAAATTTAACTTTTATGAACATCACTTCAATTTAATTACCTAATACAGCATAGAAGTTAATTGAATTGCTTGTATATAATGCATTAAGGGATTATATAGATTGTTATTGCCTAAAGGAAATACTAAATACATGATGTCGCAAAAAGCTAAACTGCCAACTGCGAAAGTTACTAACAAAGAGCAGTTTTTTTGTCATGTCCATTTAGTTAAATTTACTTGACCTAGTGGTATAGATGAATTTACTGAAGAGTTTATCGCAATACAACACACAAAAAATTTGGATAAAGCCTAAAATCTGATTTCAAATCAAAGCAGGTTCAATCATGACCGCCGACAGAAATGATTCCAGGAGGGGGCAAATATTAATAAATATATACTTTTCCATTCATGAGATTTTTTTATAGAAGGTATATAATTAAAGAAGTAAAATTTTCGGAATTCCAGGAGGGGCAAGTGCACTCGTGCCTCTACGTGCCGGCGCCCATGAATTCAATGCTCGTTTGCTGTAGTGATAAAACAATTTCAGCACTTTTTAAAGTAACGTTCAGCGATCGCGAAAGCCCTTTATGTCTGTCCGAGTCGAAACTCGAAACGAAACTCAAGGCAACCCAGTATTTGTAAGTTGTAACATAAAAATCTGTATTGTGACGTCATAACTTTTTGCCAATCAATGTGAGGCCATCTACACAAAAATTTCTCGCAAAAGTTAAAAGGCCCCCCTAATGGATGGATTTGCAACACTGCGCATTGAGTACCATTTCCCACCAAAAATGCAGAGGACCAGGAGCATGTGTAAAAAAAGTTATTAGGTGCTGAACGGTTCGCAAGTTTGTAATATACCTTATATTTTTATGTAGTAAATTTTTTTCGTTTTGAAATTTTCACCTAAAAGTATTAAGTTCAATGAACCGTGATATTGGGCGCTCTGTGACAAAAATGCAGATTGACAGATTCCTAGTCCTACCAAGAACTTCAATGGTGGCGAGAGAAGCGACCCCGTTCAGCTGGGGGAGGGGGTGTCTATTTGAAATTGGCTTCTATTAGAGGTAATTTGTAACCTGTGGAGGGAGAAGACATTAGCCTACGTACAATGCTGTACATCTTTCCACCAACGTATCTAATATAAACACCAACCGCAGCCTTAATTACGGTTCAAGACCTCAAGTTTGGACTAACAGGCTTGTTTACTACGGTTAGAATTAGTTTTCGATCAACAACTTTCTCAGAAGCAGATGGCTGGATTCAGACGAGGGAGACACTGTGGATAAAGTCACACTACTCACTCAAGATCTCAAAGATGGATCTCACGACTGCCTATCACACAGTCTGGGACCGCGGCTTCACCTGCAAACTGCTCAGTATGTGGCCGGACAAGCTCATGGTCAACATAATCTTGAAGCTTTTCCACAACATCGACTTTGTTCTTGAGACCGACAACTGTTTGGCAGGTTTATGACGCCTTGAGAACGGCGTGCCTCAGGGACAAAATCCTCTCCTAATCAATATTTACACCAGCGATCTGCCGCCACAGTTCAAGAAGTATGCATACGCCGACGACTTTGCCATTAACCACACTGACAGGACATGCCGATGTCGGCTTAACAACAAAGGATGGTAAACGTGAGCTGTCCGTACAGACCAACAAAAGAACTTCGGAATGTCACGCTGTCCCAACATGTACACCTCGACACGCATCTAAACAGGACACTTAAAAATTTACACCCTTCGTGGTACTTGTCAGAAGGCTGGCTGGCACTGGCTGGGGGCGAGGGTGGACATCCTCCGTATTCTCCCTAGCCGTTGTCTATGCCCCAGCCGAATACTCCTGTGTGGAACAGAAGAGCTCATACCCATCTCATCAACAAGACGCCATGCGCATTGTTATTGGTTGCCTACGCCCCACGCCAATCGAGCTACCAATACTGGCAGGCATTTAGCCCGCTAGNTAAAATAAATTTTGTAACACGAATAAATGAGATATTACCCGATCACACCCATTTCTTAGTAAATGTAATTAATCGCACTAGCTTAATCGCACTATTAATCGCACGTGTCCAAAGTGCGTTATGCGACGGCATTTCACACGTGGCCCGCGGCTGTGGTTTCAAATTGTGTTCAACATGGCTCGCCAAAGTTTTGATCAAGGTTTTGTTTTCCGTGAAACCTTATTTACCGACAAGAAGAAAGAGTACATGGTACTGACGCAACACAAATGTCATAAGGTTCTTAAGATCGTTGTGCAGCCATGTATTTGCGTACGAATTTTTTGGTGAGAAACTTTGGAAAAAGCGCTGGCCTATGGGCGCCTTGGTCCGATTTAAACCGGCCCTCGTTAAAAAAGTTTTGGACAACCCTGCTCTGTAGGCAAATGGTCAAGAGAATATTGAATTGGGATAATGTACTAATTTGTGATAACATCTGGCGGGCCAGCAAATAAAAGACTTCGCGGATCGCAGTTTGCCCATCCCTGGTATACAGCTTTGGCTTGTTATGGCGTTTATTAATAATCGCAATTGTTTAAGTGCCATTGTTACATTACAATGATTTTGTAAAGAACGACGAATACAAAGTGACTGGAATACTTAATCCAACGCTTAAGTTCCCAAACGCTGCACCGAATTGTTCTTGATTAGCATATATTGTGCTGCAACTAAGCATTATGCAAGAAAAACAACATTGTTCAAGAATTTAAAACAAAAGAACGAAAGATATTGTGGCTACATTCGTCCTTACGCGTACGACCTACCACAGTCCTATCGTGACCTTTCCTAACTACATTTTAGTAAAAGACTCTGTTAGAGTTATTGCAACTTTACGCGTAAATACNGACCCAATGTAATATAATGTGGGGAATATATTCTCTTTTAATATCAGGTAATAGTGTATGTAGAATGTCTATATATGGTAAGCCACCCTTCTAGTTGATTTTTGATAATTATAAGAGTTTGAAGTATTTAACATAAAATTAGGAATTTTTGTACAAACAGAAATGAAACTAAATTGAATGAACTAAATTTTGATAATTATAAGACTTTTGACAGAAATGAGCAAGAGACTTCCTTTTTTTGGCAGACTTAGAAATGTATGCCAGGATATATGAAATCATAAACAGGGCTGGGTCTAGCCTGTGGGCCATATGTTTGGTAAGTTGATTACACAAAATTTTTTTGAAACCATAGTTTCCAGTTTGCAAGTCATATATACAGCATACAGGTTTACTGACTAATCACCGGCAAACTGTTCATTACAACTTACACTAATGTCATCCAAGGCACCATCTGCATCAAAGCCACATGTGGCTGGTTTGTAGTATCGATATTTCTGAACCTCAAGGCCAGCATGTCTACAATGAAAAATAGTTCCAACATTTTACCCTTGTAAACAAAGGAATACTACTTTTTGACCTACATAAATATTGGATTGTGATTTCCCCACGAAGGAGTTGGTAACCACACTGTCTTGTGTCCTGGAAAAAACTTGTTCTGCA